>JASANB010004704.1:0-11512 GCA_030248155.1 Sabatieria punctata
AACAAAGTTCCTCTTTTCCTCACAATGTTCGAATACACAGTTGATGGCACAATCATTCCCACTTCTGAATGTGTTCGGGATCTGGGGGTTTTGATTACTCCCGACCTAAAATTTACAGCTCACTGCAATTACATTACTAATAGGGCTCGCGTTATGGCCAATCTTATCCTATCGTGCTTTGAACTAAAGGATCCTGATTTTCTCATTCAAATGTTCAAAACTTACGTACGTCCTAGATTAGAATATGGTACCCAAGTTTGGTCCCCTCATTTGACAAGAGATATTCAGAAAATTGAATCTGTGCAGCGTTTCTTTACTTCTAGGATCCCTGGGCTTGGTTCTCTCCCTTATGAAATTCGTCTAGTAGCTACGGGCTTACAGTATTTGGACATCAGGAGAATACAAGCCGATCTTGTATTTGTCTATAAACTGCTTCACGGCATAGTTGATATGTCATGCGAAGAGTTTTTCTCTATAGCACCCCAAACTGTAACTCGTAGCCACTCTTTACAACTATCTGTTCAACGAGCACGGTCTAACACAAGACATTTTTCTTTTGCTTGTAGAGTTGTCCCGATATGGAACAGTTTACCTGATAATGTGGTCCATTCCCGATCCGTTAAAATCTTTAAAGAGGCAGTCAGTCGCTTAGACCTTTCGTGTTTTACTAATAGATAGGCTTGGGTTATAAAATAGCTATTATATGGCTAACCCAATGCCTTTTCCTTGACTCATATCGCACTTATCGGTACTTTGTACATATACTTACGTAAACGTACACGTGTATGTCTGGGAATAAACTTTACTACTAGTACGTGTACGTGTGTAGTACAGTGTCTTACTTTTCTCTGTACTTGCAGACCAGTTTAGTGAACTTCTTTCCTCCGCGCGAACAGTCTGTCTGGTAGCCGCAACCAATTTTCGAAGTTCTGCCCCAAACCAGCTGAAATAGCTTGACATTTCATAATTAGAATAGAATGAGCATTCTCTACCGCGGTGTAATGTCCGGTTTTCATGCTAAACACGTTTTTGTCGTAGTTGATCAGTGAAGAAAGTTTGCCCTCGTCGTACCATTGCTGCACCGACTGTATCCACATGCCCTTTTTAGGATGCGTCGAAATGTTCTCACCGTTATTGTTCTTGGCGTTGGTTGGATCTACAAATACACGCACTAGGAAGAACACTAGTGGAAGAGCAGCAAAACCCTACCATGACCTTTCAACGGACAACTGTCAGCGTAACGTTGAGCTAAAGCCGCCAACGAGTCATCCCAAACCTAAATTGATCAGTATTAATTCACGAATCTTCAAAAGATATTATTCTCAAAACTAAAATTGATTAAGGAGCATTACCAATTTAGCCATGTAGGCGGCAGGAGGGGCAGTCGGGTGTTTTCCCATTGCCACCTCGGATCTCTTGTCGTTGTGAAACTTGAGAACGTCCGCTTTCCAGTCGGCTTGACAAGCAAGCAAGAAAGACAAACAGAAAAGTAAGCGAAACATGTTGCAACACCGAATCGGCGGAACTAAACTGCTCCAAATGATTTCCGCCTCCGTTTATTAACTGGCAATTATAGTTATCCAAAAGTGGGTTATAGCATAATTTCGCAATTAGTGCCAAATATTGCGAAAAATATAATAAATCACAGCAGCGTAATTGCAGCCAACCAAAGTTTATTATTATTGCTAAACCAGGCCAAAATTCAATGCAACAGTAAAAGGCAGTGTGGTGCATTTTGAAAATTTGAAACTAGGTAAAGTAATACTAGGTAAAGTTGTCACCTAAAAAACTAGGTAAAGTAATACTAGGTAAAGTTCTCAGCTAAGAAACTAGGTAAAGTAATACTAGGTAAAGCCCGGAAAAACTAGGTAATACTAGGTAAACCTAAAACGCTCGAAATCAAATCAAAATCTTATTTTTGGTTCAATAGAACAATGATGAAGTTAGTGGAGCTAAAATTTACGAAATTTGACACATTTCAAGTAAATATTTGAATTTTATTGATCAAGTAAGTCATAAATTCATTCTCTGGGCCACGGTAATTGTGGGAAAGCCGGAAATTTGAAGGTTTGCTGACTGAAAAAGCCACGTAAAACTGAAAATATCAAACTAGGTAAACTTGTGCTACCTAGAAGTACCTAGTTATGTGGATTTAAAACTAGGTAAAGTAAAACTAGGTAAAATAGAGTAACCAGCAACTAGGTAAAGTAAATCTAGGTACTTTTCCCGAATAATAACTAGGTAATACTAGGTATACCTAGTTACCTAGATAAAAAGTGCACCACACTGGTAAAAGGTTGCTAGTGACACAGACCGCACGTCTTCTTGCAAGCCGCTCGCACACGGTTGTTGCTCGGCCCAGCGTAACCTGTGCTAGGGAACGTCGCGAAGTCGGAACAGACGCCCATTTTCAGGTACTTTCTGCATTTGTACGACGGGCTCTTATCCTTACAGTCTAAATTGGCTTTTAATTTGACTGATCTTCGGTTAAATTCTAAGGTTAAACCAACCGACCGGGAGAAGGACACATATTGCAGGTGTTTCTACACGAGTCTCTCACTTTATTGTTGATGGCCGAGTATTTTCCAGTTCTCGGAAATTTGACAAAATCGCTGCAGATGCCCCAACCTTTGTATTTCTGACACGTAACTGTGGAGCCCTTATCCTTACAATCTAAACCAAAACCAGACAGCAAGAGGAGTGATAAGAGTTGATCTCATTTAAAAGAGCGCTCAATGAGCTATCGATTGGTAGGTCGCCCGCCAAAAAGAAACCACGGAGTCGGGTACTGTGAGAGTTTAAAGTGAGCGAGTTGCATTCTGCAATTTTCTCTAGTTTCTTTTAATTTATAAGGTTTTTATGGATTTTGCCGCCAACTCGGAATGGGAAGTGTGTTCTAAGTTTCGCACAAAGCTCGGCGAGGCGAGCCTCCAGCAACTAATCTTTAAAATCTGAACGCTATACTTGAAGAAGAGGCAAAAAGAGAAACTCAAGCATTTTCGGAGGGGTTCCACTTCAGTTGAGATAATGGCTGTTAGTGGCCGGCCGTGCGTGCACTTAGCAATCATCAGCTCTCGAATAATGGTTACAGGAGGTTCGCCGAACTTTCTGCGAATATTAGCACACACTTCCTATTCGGAGTTTGCGGCAAAATCCGTAAAAAAACATTATAATCTAAAAGAGACAAGAGAAAATCGCAGTGTGCTGAACTCGCTCACTTTAAACTCTTACAGTACCCGATTCAGTGGTTTCTTTTTTGCCGGCTATCAACCAATCGATAGTCCATTGCGCGCTCTTTTAAGTTAGACCGAAAGCTAAAAAATCCGTCTGCTCAAACTAAAGCGAGAAGAAAATTCCCGATTTTTTTTCAACAAGCTGCGTTTTACCAGCGGAAGGAGTCTGTTTCGGAGGTTGAGTTGGAGCCGGTTTCGAGGTTGGTTTTGCAACCGGTTTGGCTTGGGCAGCAGCAGGAGGAGGAGAAGAAGGAGGCTGTGTAGCTTTGGCAGCGGCGGGTTTGGCTTGTTGAGGAGTGGCTTGAGCAGGAGTGCATAATTTGCACGTCTTTTTGCAGGCATTGCGAACTTTGTCATTAGCAGGTCCGGGATATCTCACCGTATCCGTGCAGATTCCCATCGAGAGGTATTTCTTACAAGTGCTCGTTTTTGCCTTGTCTCGACAGTCTGCAATCATAAATTTGCATAAAATAGCGCAGAAACCGTCTGTTCCTATGGTTGCAGTGCAGGCCTTGGATTTTAGGCTTAACAGTTGCTTTTCCGTCGCGGTGACAGTTTGGTTTACCTCCGCCAATCATTTTCCCTTCACACAGTCCTTTGTCGCACTTTCCGTCACAAAGGGAACACGGTTTGCCACGCTTGAAAATGGGTGTGTTTGGAACGTTGCCTCTGTAAAATGGTTTGTGCTATATACATGTAGGTACTATACGTAGACTCATACATGTAACATGCCCCCACCCGACATAGGTCAGCCCCCCTCGATTTTTCTGGCAAGTAATTTTCTGAGTAAATTTTTGCGATTTTTTTACAATTTCAGACAGAAACATTGCCAAAATCGCGTGTAAAACAACACTTTTCAGCTGTATTTGAGCCCAAATTTGCCATTTTGACGATTTAGTGCACAACCCCCTCACTAAAATTTGGGCTCAGCGCCCGCAACCCCCATCGGCGGATGACCTGTTACATGTATGCGTAGACTGATATGTTTTTGCGTACTGTTCTTTGTAGCGACAAATTAGCATTTCGTATGGGCTGTATTTTTTGGCGTATTCTCCGGTGGTACAATCTGATTTGTAGCCACACCCGATTCTGTTCGTTCTCCCCCAGACCATCTGAAATTTATCATTAAGGTAAATAGTGAGTGATTAGAGTGCCAACACTGTAATTGGGCACATAGAACTGAGTGTGTTGATTGGGGTGCTTCCTTTGATTGGCACCTAAAGCTCCATCATGATTACTAGCTACAGTCATGACTCGTTAATCCGGACCTCGTTAATCCGGATATTCGCCTTCCGGACAAGATTAGGCCAGGTCCCAATTTTCCCCCATGTTATATGACTCGTTAATCCGGATCCGGATTCGTTAATCCGGACAGAAGATTTGGGGTCCCAACTTCGAAATTTGTATGGTGAAGTGATTCGTTAATCCGGATTTGGTTAATTTGGACAAAATCCATGCGCAATTTTTTAATTCAGGTGTAGATTTTCAATTTGATAATGCTTTTCCTTGAGTCAGAATGTGATTATTTTTGCCTTTTTAATAGCTTTAATCAGCTGAAATAAGTTTATGGGTTTTAATTAGGAGGTACAGCTGCAGAATCTGATATGCAACTAACAAAAAGCTGTCATTTGGACCTTTGACCTAAAAAACTGTGTTTAGCTTTGATTCGTTAATCCGGAAATTCGCTAATCCGGACAAAATTGGCCGGTCCCAACTTGTCCGGATTAACGAGACATGACTGTATTAAAAAGCAGTTTTGGTAAAATCAACTGAAAGTTTATAGTACACCATGAACAGTATACATAAATAGATAAGTGTCCCATCGCTATTTTTACAGTCAGGGAAATAACAACATATATGTGTACTGATACCATATATGTTGTTATTTCCCTGACTGTTTTACCTTCGCTAAAATATTTCGATCTCGGTCAGTTCTATATTGATAAATTTTCATGATTTACTAACGTGCAAGTTTAGTGCGAAAATTTCAACCCCGTTCTGGTTTTGGACCCTAAAATTCAAAAATCAGGGCGGCCCACTGTAATTCTACTTTTTGTTCAAAGGCCATGAGTGTACCTATGTAGCTTTGAAACCTGCATCAGTGATTGGTGTTACCATTCGGTACACCATGTTGAGCGGGCAGCCGGTAGATCAAAGGGCACTAAAATTGGGGAATTTAAAAAAACATCCCATATTTGAGAAATACACACCTTCTAGAATCAAAGCACAAATTGTACATAGCACTAAGTTCGACAAAGTAATGAATCTGATATCTAAACTCAGTTAGAAAGCTTCTTTGTGTTTTTCGTAAATCAAAAATAATCGGAATTGTTATTTTACTGGTTTAAGAAGAACAGTCGGATTTAGCCATGTTTTTGAAATCTCCCAAGTTTAGTGTCCTGTTGGCTACAGGGTTGCCCACTCAATATGTTATGCCCAATGGCAACACTAATCATTCCTGCAAATTTCAAAGCCGCACTCCTCCAAGTATCCAAAAAAATAGAATTTTTAACTCATTACATCGTGACACTGACAACTGTCAAATCCCATAAAAGCTAACCGCAACGTAGTGTCCAGTAGCGGCACTAAAACTGAGTTTGTCGTAATTGATGCCCGGTATTTTGACTTCGTCAAACCACATCTGCATTGACTTCATCCAGCTACCTATTACCGGGTGGTTGGCAATATTTTCCCCTCTTTGGTTTGCCTTATTCGTAGGGTCTAGAAATTGGAGATTAGAGAAGCACGACAAAAAGCTAACACCCGCACCCTACCATGACTGTCTGGACAGGTGTTCACATACTGTTGGGCACCGGCGGCCAGCTCATCGTCCCAAACCTGAAGCAGAATAAAGTTTTTGGTGCAGAAGAAGAGGCGAAATCACCAGCCCTCTTTATCTCCAACAGAAGAACACAAGCACGATCACGAACAAGTTTTTTGCTTAGTGTTTGCCAAGTTCTCAAAGCTGGATTTCGAGAGTTTAAAAATACCAATTTAGCCATGTAAGCGGCGCTGGGAACTCCGGATTGCTCTCCCAACGCTACTCGAGAGCGCATATCGTTGTGAAATTTCAGAGCATCAGATTTCCAGTCTGCCTGTGCGGCGGAGAAAAAACAGCACGTTAAAAGCAAAGCGATCATGTTGTGCAACCGCCGTTGTCAAAAGTGAATTTTAAGCCTACGAACGATCAAACTAATCAGTTAGCCTTCAAAACACGTGTGGGCCAGAGAACTCGTCACGGTAGGTCCTAACCCAGTTTCAATTTTAAATGGCATTCACCTAACTAAGCACTGATTCGGAACGGGTAGGCATTGAAAATGCGACAAATATATATAATTTATTGGTGCAGTTTTACCTATTCTCCGCCATTGCATACAGTCGTACGCACGTACAGTACGTATGTATTGAAAATTTATGCTGAACAGTTCAGCATTCTTTGTATCATACATGTAACAGGGGGGTCTGGGGGGTCTGCCCCCCACCCGACTTAGGCCAGACCCCCCCCCCCCCGAGACGATTTCACCGACCCCCCCCCCCTCCGATTTTTCTGGCAAGTAAATTTTCGAGCAAATTTTTGCAATTTTTTACACTTTTACACACAAAAATTCCCACAATCGCCTGCAAAACAGCACTTTTTAGCTGTATTGCAGCCCAAATTAGCTATTTTTGGCGATTTTTAGGCCAAAAATTGTGATTTTTCTCGATTTTTGAGCGTTTTTTAGTGCCCACCCCCCCCCCCAAAATTTTGGCTCAGACCCCCCCCCCCCCGGCCGGCGCCAGACCCCCCAACCCCCCCTCCCCCCATCGGCGGATGACCTGTTACATGTATGCTTTGTATTGTTTGCCGAGTAAACGTGTGCTACTTGCTTCATTTGGCTCCGGAAACTCTTTCTTTTTGTTGTGTTGTGCATGATGCCGAAGCGCCAATCCATCCAGCAGCCCAGGGCTGTTTGTTTTCCGGAAAAAACTCAAGCCGGTTTTTTCGGTTTTTTCAACAGTTATTTTCCAAGATGACAGAAAAAAATTTTAACAATCGCTTTTTATTACAAAATGCACTAATTTAATCTTTTATAGTAGTAATTTTATCTTAAAACAACAAAAATGCAATAATATAAGCTGCCTGAAAATGGTACCGGTATTTTTTGCCAAAAACAGATAAGTTATGCCATCGAAATGCTTGTAAGGCTTCTATTAACCTAAATTCAAAGCATTTGAAGCGAATTTAACCAGTTTTTGGGCCTATTTCCGTTAAAAGCTTGCTTAAGTTTTTTTCCGCATTTCAGTTTTAGGGGCCGTCCATAAATTACGACGTTCAAAAATTCAAAATTTTGCACCCCCACCCCCCTCCGACGTTTACCGACGTTTTCATCATCACCCCCCATAAAAATTACGACGTTTGGGAGGAAACCCCCCCCCCCCGAAATATAATTTTCGAATTTTCGTTCAAAATCTGAAGCTGCTTTTCTGACTGCGTAATTACAAATGAATAATAGAAAAATTTATGCCTGTGCACATACGTATTTACCAGTTAGTTTCACCAATCTTTCAAAAATTTATTTGTCTTAAATTCAAAAAAGATTTATTCAAATCGGTTGGGATTTACGGTTGCTACAGTAAAAATTTTCTGCTGGGTTGTTTTTTTGCACACCCTGTACAAATCACGCTAACATACTGTATGTTGTACAACTACAAAAATGTGTCAAAATCCGTTTGACTTTCTCTGCATTCTTGCTTATTCTGCAATCGTCAAACCTTACCAAAAAAGGCCAAAAATACGTCAACGTTTTGCCTCAACCCCCCACCCCCCCCCCCCTCTGACGTTCTGCGACGGTTTTCGGGGTACCCCCACCCCCCCTCTCTGAACGTCGTAGTTTATGGACGGCCCCTTATCCGTGGTTTCGGCCGCATAGCCACTGTGCGCGTGCTCGTGAACTCATCCTCTCGGCGCGGCAAAGTTCTTGCCGCAAAGAGTTGGTCGTCGGCACAAAGCTCCACCCAGGCCACCGAAAGCTGGTGACAGCGAGTAGGTAAAACGAAACCGACTGGATCTGCCTAAACACCAAAGCCTGCCGCGTTGGAGAAGAAGATCAATGACGTCAGAAGCTGCATGAGAGACCAACTATATGTCTGGGGGATCTCTCTCACACCCGGGCGCACCAAGCGGCCGTCGCAAGCTGACAGCATGATGACGTAAACACAACACGCCTGGCACTCGCACCCAGCAACATGGCTAAGAGTACAGTGGGAAAATATCGAAATTTTTAAAACATATTAATATAACTATACATATATGTTTTTCGCCAATCAAACATATAAATAACACATATAGTTATATGTTTCTGAAAATTGAATATGCACATATTTTTAAACATAAAACATATTTGTGTAAAAGTCGCTTATTCACTTATACAGTATAGATAAAAAAATGTCCCATCGCTTTTTTGGCCTTCACTCATACGTTTCGTTCTCGGTCACTTCTTTACCGATTTGGCTCAAATTTTCAGCAAAAATTAACAACATGGTTGGCTAAATAGTCTGCAAGTTTAGTGCCAAAATTCCGACTCATACTGGTTTTATGACCCGAGAACTAGGAATGAGGGTGGTCCACGCAAATTTATTTTTTTTCGGTAATACAAGGAGTACAGTCCTGAAACTTGCAGTAATGATTGGTGTTGCTATTGGGCATAACATACTAAGCGGGCAGCCCTGTAGCTCAAAGGGCACTAAAATGGGGGAATTTCAAAAACATGAGTGAAAATCCCATAGTTAAGAAATCTGCACCTTCTAGAATCAAAGCACTGAATCTGTTGTTAATCAACATAGATTGTAGCAGGAAGTTCGACAAATAAATGAACCTGATATTTAAGCTCTGTTCCACACCATAGTAACCACCCCTGCAGCGTTTTTTGAAAATTGAAAATCTTTAGAATCGTCATTTTGCCGGTTTTACGAAGAAAAGTCATATTTCGTCATGTTTTTGAAATTCCCCCATTTTAGTGCCCTTTGAGCTACAGGGCTGCCCGCTTAGTATGTTTTGCCCAATAGCAACACCAATCACTGCTGCTAGTTTCAGGCCTGTACTCCTTGTATTCCCGAAAAAAAATAAATTTGCGTGGACCACCCTCATTCCTAGTTTTCGGGTCATAAAACCAGTATGAGTCGGAATTTTGGCACCACACTTGCAGAATATTTAGCCAACCATGTTGTTAATTTTTGCTGAAAATTTGAGCCAAATCGGTAAAGAAGAAACTGAGAACGAAAGGTTTGAGTGAAGGCCGAAAAAGCGATGGGAAATTTTTTTTATCTATACTGTATTTTGTCTTAATTTTCGATAATTCAAACTTGAGATTCTGAATTTCCTGTTTAAAACGGTTTGCAACAATAGATAGCATACTCAGATTCAATAAGTTTAAGTGAAAGTCAGATTTTGGAAAAGTTTACTATCAAACAGCAACCAAAAGTCTTGAAATCATGAATTCCTATAGCAAAAATATGTATATGTTTCCAGAAACATATTGGCCTCAAAACATATAAATATAAAACATATTTGATATGAAACATATTGAGAAACATAAACATATATGTTTTCCCAAAAAACAAACATATTTATGTTTTAAAACATATATGTTTCCCACAGTAGCTAAGAGTCGTCAACGTCCGAGATGACGAATCACGGGGGTCGCGAAATGGACCACGAGCCTGATTGTAGGCCATAGGGCCCCCGCACATCGGATCGGATCGGACCAAATTTATGGACCCCTACTGATGACGGAAGCTTTAACCCCATTCCGGTCCGGACCTGTTTACCTGTATGTTGTTCAGGCTTGTTGTGATCAGATATTCCATAATCTCTGTTCTTGAACAAACTGGTTGTTGGAGGACGGTTGAAGTGCATAAGATTCAATGCTGCAGAAAAGTTAATTACAGTTTTTCAATTAGTGTGCGGGAGCCGATTTACCTTAAGTTTATTAGATTGCCGCAAGCACAGTAATTAATCTGTTGACACCTCGGCAGTGCGGTCTGTCAGTCAAGGTGAAATATGTCCTTCAACTTGGTCGCAGCAGAACTAACGATTCTACTGTTCGTGTTGGTCTCTGTGCCTTTGTACGTGATACTACTGGTGGTCATAGTAAAGTACCGGAAAACCGAAGAACTAAAAAGTCCATTCTTTCTGGTAGTGGCAGCGTTAGGAGTGCCAGATCTTTTGCTGACCGTACTCACTTATGTATCGAATCCGAAACTACGGTTTCCTGGAGTTCGCATTGGTCCAGCAGGCCACCCTTTGCAGCAAATAGTGTTTGCTATGCGTGCATTTTGTAGCAACTCGCAGGCACTTGGAATTCTTCACATCACTGTCGATCGTTTGATTGTGGTCTTCAAACCACACACTCATCACTTGGTAAGCAGACACATTAAATTGAATGAAAGGCGAAAAAGTTTGGCATGTGCAGTGGCGTAGCTACTTACTGTTGATTGGGTATACCGAACTTATACCGAAAAATGGGTATTTTTGGGAATACCTACCCAATAAATACCTACCGATTCCAGGTATTTTAATAAATACTGAAGGAGTTTATTGTAAATACACTAACAAAACAATGACTATACATACTAGACGGATGGGTTATATACACAATTCTTTCATCACTCCCCCTCAGAGGAAACAGGAGCTTGGAGACGAGTTGGAACCACTGCAAACTCAAACCGAACCGAACTGCATTGAACTTGTGAAGGGGAACGAGGCTGCATTCGGTGGGGTTGTATTCGCTTGGGCTCTGGACCGGAAACGGGTTAACGAATGAAGGAGAGACGCTTGGCAGTGATCCTGATCCTGCCCGCAGACGGAGAAATGGGGTGGAGGAGTTGGGAGACGGAGACGCGGTTGAACAGGAGTCGAGGAAGCCGCATGCGGTGGGGGTTGAGTGAGATGAATGAACGGAGAATCGATTAGGGTGCACACGATGGGGTTGAGACGGAAACAGAAGCTGAACATCCACTTCTGGGCGGAAGAGGGAGAGAGAGAGATGGAGACGAACTCGCACCAGAGCGGGAAAACGAAGAGAGAGTAGAGGTAGAGTAGAGTAGCGGGAACGGAAGTGAGCGTCCATCGGGGCCACGGCTGTGCCTGACGATCACTGAAGTGGCGAAGAAGACTTGACGGGAGTGGGGTGATGGGAACGAACTTGAGAGCTTGAGCACAGGAACTGTCGAACTGCGGGTTGTGAGTGGGAGAGCGGTAGTAGTCTTGGTAGAGCGGGGTAGAGAGAGTTGAGCGGTAT
>JASANB010004705.1:0-124405 GCA_030248155.1 Sabatieria punctata
GGTCGGCAGTACTGTTGTTTGTGTATACACATACACATTTACCATACACAAAAATACACATTCTTTTTTCAATGTGTATACACATACACATACACATACACATTGAAAATTCCGATACACATTACCATACACAAACAGTACCCAAAATGTGTATTTATGTGTATGTGTATTTGATCAGCAAAAGTCGATAAAATTTCGAACAGAATCGTAAAATTTCAATGTTTTTCCTGCAGTAATAAACAGTAGATATCCTCATAAAGCCTTCAAATGGCCTAAGTAACTCGATTTCAAAGCTATCCAAGGTTTCAAGCAGCAGACATTGAGAGATTTGATTTTCCTAGCATTTCTGACTGAAAATCTGCCAAAAAATTTGTATTTTCAGTACAATACACATACACAAATATACACAAAAATACACATTGTTTTGTTGAATGTGTATACACAAATTACCATACACATTTGAAGGTAAATGTGTATACACATACACATACACATACACAAACGGAAAATCCAATACCAAACAACAGTAGTCGGCAGTGGTGTGTGCCGTGTCCAGGGATGTGAGGTGGGAAAAAAACACCGGAAAAAAACTGTTTTTTTCCGGAAAAAAACCGGTTTTTTTTCCTAAGGGTCGGAAAAAAACATAAATCGCGGAAAAAAACTCAAGCTAAAAATAGCTAATTTACGTCATTTTTCGTTTAAAAAATGGACTTTTGCTATGTATAATAGGCCATACTGACTCAAAACTGTTAGAAAAACAACAAAAAAGACCAAATTTGGCATGAAAAAACAAAAATGCAAACTGCTGTAAGAAAATTTGCATATGGCGTTATTTATGGAACCTGTCAGGCACTGTTTCATGCCTGTTTCGTGATTTATATCAATGTAACACGTGTATTTCTGGTCTAACAAGACTGAGGAAGGCGCTAGAAAGCGTTAGGAATCATAAAACCAGCCTAGGATACTCAGAACTTGGGCTGGAGTTTTTTTCCGCGATTTAGGAAAAAAACCGGAAAAAAACCGGAAAAAAACTGGAAAAAAACAGGCCGAGGTTTTTTTCGGAAAAATATACAACCCTGGCCGTGTCCATTCAAGCAGACGATGGAAAGTCAACCTGCACTGACCAGTGTACCGGCTGTGCATGTGAGGACAGCTGTCAAAAGGACTGTCTCTCTGGTAAGCCTTCAGTCAGTAGCACATGCTGTAGTGTATTCTTGTAGCGGGTGTGTGCTCTGAGCCTTGCTGTGGGGCAGTGTGCGAGCATGGCAGAGAGCGCCGAGGGTTGGGTGAGTGGCTAGGTTCCCAGGGTAAGCGGCTGAGCAAAGTGGCATCCGAAGCGACTGAGGAGTTTGAGCGTCTGCTGAAGACAGGCGTGGTAGAGGAAGAGGTGCAGCAGGCAAAGCAGAAAGTGTTGGCGGCGGTGCAGAAGGAGGCCGAGCACAAAGAAGGCAAGGCAGCCGCTTTAGCTGAGCAAGCCGACCGTGCAGTCAAGCCCGAAGAATTACAGAAACTGAAAGAGAAAGCGTACAAGTACTCAGATGATCTGAAGGAAGTGTTGAAGAAGGACTGTCGTCTGCGTGACAAAGATATCGCCAGGGCCAGTGCGTACGCGAAGAGAGCAGATCGGGATGCGGAGAGTGAGTACAAAGCAGCCAAGGAGATTATTGAAAAGAAACCGGGCTCTGGCAAGCCACGGTAGCTATGGAGAAGGCCACCAATGCCCTGAAGAGCGCGATTGCTCGTGCCGAGTACGAAGTCAAGCTGGCCACCGAGCATTTCGACCATTTGGGAAAAGCAGCTAAGAAGGCCATGGAGGAATCATTGCAAACGACAGGTACCATCATTGTTTGCGCACACATACATACATACATACATACATACATACATACATACATACATACATACATACATATGCACTGCGCCACTTTTTAGGTTGAAGAAATCGTAGTGATGGCGCGACCACAGTGGACGTACACGACAGAGGTGAGTTGAAATTCCGGGCAATTGTAGATTAGACTACAACTGCACGGAGAGAATAGTCGTAGTAGGTACCGGGCAGCACAATGGCTAGCAAAGTGCTGTGTAGAATAGTCGTAGTTGGTACCGGGCAGCACAATGGCTAGCACGGTGCTGGGTTGAAAGAATAACGAATTAGTTATAGGCACGCCGGCGAGAAGACACGGCAGAAAAGAAGCAAAGAATAGTGCAGTGGTATCCGCTATGGGAAGTTACCGACCGCAAGAAAGAAGAACTCAGCGGCATCCACTATGGGAGGTTACCGGCTGGAGCGAGCGATAACTAATGGTTGAGCGAGCGAGTAATAATAATAAAGAACAGTCTTACGTACTGCCTGTCGACAGGTTGAATTGTCGGTACCAGAATTACAGCACAACGCTCACTGGATTTACCCGTTTATTCACACATTACTGACAGAACAGACAGAGCGACCGCACTCTCACTCCTCAGCTCGTCAAAAAAGAAAGATGCGCGCCAATATGGCCGACAATACGCAAAAAGATACCGGCGGCCGCCATACAACCGCCTACTTGAAATGGCTCGAGCGGGAATCCTAACACGATAATGCAGCAGGTAGAAATGACGCTTAATGTTAATAAGAACAGATACACGATAATACACATAGTATGGGTTAGCAACACAGGAACTGTGCAGAGCCCCCTTCTTGGCTGCGAGCTCCCGCGAGCAGGGTTGTCCTGTAGTGGTTGGTTGTCCAGAAGCTATTGAATACTTCAGAATGTGTCAGCAGACGCTGAATAGAGCAATGGGTGATAGTTGATGGACAGTCCAGTCTAAGCAAAGAAATACATGGCTGCACAACAGACAAGAAAGTGTAGACAGATAAGATGCACACTACTTAACCAAATACATCAAGCAAACCAACTAGTGTAACGACAAAAGAGCACATAGCAATTATGTCACTATATACAAGGCATAATCGGCGGTAATTCAGATACAAGGCATAGTCGGCAGCAATTTAAAGTTACCCTTGGCCGCTGCGAGCGGCACACTGACGGCAGGCGGTGATTTGCGTCATCAGGTCCTGTGACATGTTTGGCATCGATTTGTTGTAGCGGAATTGACTGGGTTCGGCCGAACGGTGGTGGTCACACAAAAGTCGGCGGCGCAGTGCGGTGGGTATGCCCCACAACGAATCTCCGACAGCCACAAACTTATGGTCGGCCTGCACCCAGCGAGCTGGCTCTTCTTTGGTAAGCAGAGGGTTGCCAGACCAGGCCCCCTTCTTAGCCGGCTGGTCCTTCTGTGTCACTCGTTGGTCAACCGGGCCCGTAATGACCTGGTCATAACTGGGCTTATCCGGCGTTTTTGGATGTTGCATCATAGACAATTCAGCAGCACGACTGATGACAGTCGCGACTGAATTATTGGCCATCACCGAAACATCTTGAGTGTCGCAGACAACGTTAGCGACTTGCGCTAGCACATTGACTACATCAACGGTAGCCAATTCTTCATCCATCACTTGGTCTGACCAGTCATCAAATTCTGTGTTGCGATCGACGGGTTTGGCTGGCACAACGGCAGGACGGCGCACTTTGTCGTAGAAGCGTTTAGCGCGTAGATAGTCCTCTGTGCTCCAAGCCTTGTCGCGTCTGGGTTCAATGTTCTTGGCCCACTCCTGCCAGTTCTTTGCTGACCAGTGTTGAAAACCGGCCGGCCAGCGAAGCACACCACCTTTGGTGTAATCTCGTGAAGATGGTTGCACTCTTGAATTGGCCACATTGACGTCATGGCCGTTTTGTTCGTTGCGCTTGCGGTCACGGTTACCGCGAACAGCACCGTTGAAACAATTGTAGTCGTCAGGATGACTGTGATTATTTTGCTCCAAGTCACTCGAACGTTCCATCCTCAACAACATCTTTCGGGCTAGGTAGAAGTCATTGTTTGCCCGACTAATGACGTCATACTCTTCCGGTTTGGTTCGCAAATCTGGACGCAAACCATGAATCAGGGTCAAAACCAAGAACTGATCGTTTTGCGGATTGAATCGACCCCGATAAACCAGTTGACCCTGCTTTTCGAGTGCGTCACAGAATTCTGTCACTGAGCGATGTTCTTGCTTCATTGTCATTAGCTGGTACTTTTGTGTTGACTCATCGACTAACGCATTACAGCGCTCAGTCAGATGCAATTTCATGGCTTCAAAGTTGACTTGGCACGTGGCCGGCGCCGACTGCAACATAACGAAGCCAGTCGGGACGGCGTTCCGTAGAATGGTCAATTTTTCTTCGTCCGTATTCACATGGTAGGTGGCGAAGAAGTCTTCCAACTTCAGGAAAAATTCGTGCACATTGTCGGTCTTCACGTCGAATTTCGGCATTAGCAAGTGACGCAAATAGGCCGGGTCCTTACGCTGCACCTCGTTGTGTTGGTAAATGGTGTGCACCACTTGGCCCACCATCTGCATGGTTTGTGTCACCTGCTGTCCCATGTGCACCAGCAAATCGCGATACTGTTGAGTTTCCGCCTCGGGAGTAAGCGGGTTATCCCGAGTTGCTGTGGGAAAACTGGTCGTCTGCGGAATGTTGAATGACGGCTCAACCGTAGGCTGAACCGACGGCGAGAATGGATTGCCAGATGGTACAGTCTGTTGGCTGCTGTGCTGTACCGGGTCAAACACTTGATTCCGAGATTCGGCCGCAGTAGTGTGAACAGACTCCGCCGCTTTACGTTGGTACTGAGCCACTTCCCATCCAACACGCTCTTGTAGGTCGTATAGCGTGTCGTTTGGTCCGATCTGACCCAAATCCAAGACGCAGTCAATCCGGGACAAGCATCGATCTCGCAATGCTTGCAACCCCGCGGCGCTAAGACGCACCGGCAGATTCTGCACATACTCTTTCGCCTGCTGTGCCATGCGACGTAGTTGTTCTGAGTGTACCGACAGATTTTTCGTTTGGTCGGCAGCGATCTGGGCTGAGGTGCGAATCACGGTCACATCATCTGTAGGATTGGCAGCATGCTCGGTCACTGTCTGAGCAGTGTCCGGC
Source organism: Sabatieria punctata (assembly GCA_030248155.1). NCBI lineage: Eukaryota > Metazoa > Nematoda > Chromadorea > Araeolaimida > Comesomatidae > Sabatieria > Sabatieria punctata. The sequence continues at coordinate 5,028 of JASANB010004705.1, forward strand.
CGCTGCAAAACCACGGTCACATCATCTGTAGGATTGGCAGCATGCTCGGTCACTGTCTGAGCAGTGTCCGGCTGCTGCAAAATCTTCACGCTGCCAGTCGGTGCTCCGTTGAACACTTTGGGAAAGCAGTTCTGAACGAACTCGTTGACTGAGGGTGCCTGCTGGAAAGTGCGCTCGGGCACTCTTTCCGGGAAAGTGCGCTCGGGCACTCTTTCCGGTTCCACCGGAACGCGCTTCTCTGTGGCCGGGCTGAGCAGTTGGTTTTGACGTTGGTAGATTTGCTCATACTCTATCACTTTTCGATTTAGTCCGTTCACCCAGTCATCTGCGGTTTTCAAAGCATCCTTCCACTGAGACAACGAACGATTCCGTTGAGATAGCAGACTGACTTTTTCTTTGGTAATCTGCTCAACGATCTGCAGTGGTTTCCTCGCGGTTAGGTATTCTTCCATTCCGGACAGTTGAGCGATTTCCATCTTGCGCTTATGTACGTCCGCATCAATTCTAACCACTTTAACGCTCAATTCTTCAACTTGTCGCATCTGGTACTTGAACCGTTCGGCATGTTTAGCGATTTCTGCCTTGTCCTCGTCCCTGGTCATAATGGCCGTTTCGTCCATTGCCGTGGGCTCAGACTGAACCGTCATACCATGATTCCATGCGCCGTCCTGTTTTTGGTAGCGCTGTTTTCGATCCAGTACTTCCTCTTCCAATTCTGACGCCCAGGTGGCAGCAGTGGTCAGAACTAGCTGCCACTCTGATAAGGAACGAGTGCGATCAACCAACACGTCTTTACGTGCCTGAACCACGTCAGTTGGCAGAACTTTTGGTTGAATTGGTGGCGGCAGTGGCAGGTCGAGTTGCTCCGCAAACCGACACTTGCCTTGGTACAATTTTTCATTGTACCACTTCACTCTGTCCGTCAGTTGTCTTATAGTAGCCACCAGTCTGTCCCACTTCGAATGACATTCGGCCAACTGCTGCTCCAACTCGGAAGTAGTTGGTTCGATGGCCGAAGTTGGCTTCTTTTTCTGTTTTGGAACGGTTCGATTGTAGACCGAGCGGTGTTTAGACACCAACTCAAAACCGTTGCGTCTCATTTCGTTTTCCTCATCAGACTTTCCATCGGTCTTTTCTGTAGAGGTGGCCGGATTCTGTGCTGACAAAGCAGCCAGAATTTGTCGCTGTCCGGCCGACATTTCATCCTTCAATTCTTTCTGTCCGGCCAACATTTCGTTTTTTAGTTCATCTTTCAGTTGTTTTTGTCCGGCTGAGACTCGTTGTTCCAGTTGTTGTTGGCCGGCCGACATTTCATTTTTCAGCTGTTGTTGTCCGACGGCAACTTGCGAAATTTGGCCGGACATCTGACCGACTCTCTGTTCAATTCCTTCCATCTCTTGTCTGAGTTTGTCGGTCTTCTGAGTGATATCTTCTCGGAGCATGTCAGATTCTTCGTGCACTTGCAATCGGACTTGTTGCTGAATGACCGTGCCCAGATTTTTATTCACATGAGCGGCCACTCTGTGCACTAGCGTCGTTTCTTGATTGGCAGTCAAAACGGCCTGTCGCTGGGCTGCCGACAGACTCTCGGTAGTAGTCGATTGGCGCTGCTGCGCACGCGTGGATGGGCCGAAAGCATCGGCCAACTCGTCACTTTCAACAATTTTTATTGGTGCCTCTGACGTAGTTTCCGTCGTGATTGCGTCATCGTCAGAAAAATCAGGGTGAGTCGAGTCATCACCGACGGCAAGCTGCTCTGTGGACACGGAGGAGGGCCGGTTTTCAGACTGTTTCTGTCGTCTCTTTTGTTTGCGGCTGAGAGGTGGAAGATTCATTTTCTTGCCCTTGTCAGCGGCATTACTTGAGAGCAGAGAGTCTTCAATTTCCGGCGCTCGCTCGGTAGTCTGCTGAGAGGATGAGCTGCCTCTTGGTTGGTACTGCCCACCTTTGTTTTTCTTATTGCGATTCGGCATCTCGGTTCGGAACCTCCAATTGCACTGCGCCACTTTTTAGGTTGAAGAAATCGTAGTGATGGCGCGACCACAGTGGACGTACACGACAGAGGTGAGTTGAAATTCCGGGCAATTGTAGATTAGACTACAACTGCACGGAGAGAATAGTCGTAGTAGGTACCGGGCAGCACAATGGCTAGCAAAGTGCTGTGTAGAATAGTCGTAGTTGGTACCGGGCAGCACAATGGCTAGCACGGTGCTGGGTTGAAAGAATAACGAATTAGTTATAGGCACGCCGGCGAGAAGACACGGCAGAAAAGAAGCAAAGAATAGTGCAGTGGTATCCGCTATGGGAAGTTACCGACCGCAAGAAAGAAGAACTCAGCGGCATCCACTATGGGAGGTTACCGGCTGGAGCGAGCGATAACTAATGGTTGAGCGAGCGAGTAATAATAATAAAGAACAGTCTTACGTACTGCCTGTCGACAGGTTGAATTGTCGGTACCAGAATTACAGCACAACGCTCACTGGATTTACCCGTTTATTCACACATTACTGACAGAACAGACAGAGCGACCGCACTCTCACTCCTCAGCTCGTCAAAAAAGAAAGATGCGCGCCAATATGGCCGACAATACGCAAAAAGATACCGGCGGCCGCCATACAACCGCCTACTTGAAATGGCTCGAGCGGGAATCCTAACACGATAATGCAGCAGGTAGAAATGACGCTTAATGTTAATAAGAACAGATACACGATAATACACATAGTATGGGTTAGCAACACAGGAACTGTGCACATACATACATACATACATACATACATACATACATACATACATACATACATACATACATACATACATACATACATACATACATACATACATACATACATACATACATACATACATACATACATACTGAGCAAAGGCCTGTAACTTCTGGAGTACCTAGTGTTGTTATTAGGGTTCCGACGATATATCGATATCGATATCGAAAAGTCGATATATCGACCCTTTTTCCAATATCGATATCGATATCGCGATATTTCGCATCGATATTTTCGATATTTTTTGTGCGGAAAAGTAGGAGAAAACAAAATTGATACCAAGTTTATTTCTCTGGAACAGTAAAAAAACAGTTTATCCTGGAAAACTCAGAAATCGATGGTATGGTCAAAACCTAACAGTGGCATGATAGCTCTCAGAAACATCAATTTCTCGGCATTCTCAGCTTTCAGACATATCATGCTTACATTCTTAAATGTCTGCAGCAACACAGAAGAGCTGCTTACTCGGCACACTTGAAGCAGGATGGGCAGAAGCAGACATGGACTAGCATTTCGGCTGAGTGGTTGTAAATTTTCAAATCCTGAGGGGGTACCGCCGACTGATGGGTGGTTGAAAGGATGGTAAGCAAAAAAGTCCGATTTTTTTACTAAAGTCATGATTTTTTGTCATTAAAATAAGTTAAAATACGCTATTCTGTCTGACCTACTGTATGCCTAATGAAGGTGGGGGCATCGGCCTGAGGGGTCAAACTTTTCATTGAAGGGCTTCAGAAGGGCCACTACCTTTTCTGTGATTCGCTACTAAACTGATATCAGATCGCTGATTCCATCAGTACTTGACTGATAAAGCAGTGAGAGCAGTTTGCTCTTTCAAATTTTCAGATTTTCTCACATAAACCATAAATATCGATATCGATATCGATCGATATTGAACTGAAAATATCGATATCGATATCGATATCGAATATCGACGAATTTTGATATCGTCGGAACACTAGTTGTTATGACTACTAGTCAAAGTCAAAGTCATAGTTAATACTTTTGTGATATTGCAGTCAAACGGACAGGTAGTCAAAGTCAAAGTTTGACTACCTTCCTTACCATAAATACATAGTCAAACGAAGACCAGGTAGTCAAATCGTTTGACTATGACTACGTTTTGTTATAAGAGGCAGGCTTTTCAGTCGTATTTTACCACTTTTCGCTGTTTGAAAAAAATTTATTTGACAAATTTGATGCTTTTTAAGCACTATAGGCACATCTAAACAACCTTTTTCTCTAAAATTCTAACAACAATGAAGCGTCAGTCAGTGAATTTCTACTTGATTCAAGTTCCACAGGTCCAAGATTAAAATCATGACATACAGTAGAATATGTACACTTTTTGATTAAAGAAACAACAAGAATTGGCTTAAAACACAAAGAGCATTTTACTCAATTTTACAACGTTTTTTGCAGAGTATGCTGTTTTTGGTTTAAAATGAAAATTTTGGAGGGAAAAGAACAATTCTGCCGTATGTTTTAGCGCCCAACCAGTGTTTAAGTAAGTAAGTAAGTAATTTTATTCAAAAATAAACAGAACAGAAATGCCCAAGACTGAGACCAAACAGATAGGGCTGGGGATGGGCCGCTAAACGGCCACTAACACCCTACCCCGAATTTTAAATGTTTCGTTTGTTTCGAAGTAAATGATTTATTGATGGAACAACACCCATTTCAGGCTGACGCCTGGTGACTGAAACATGATAAATCCCTGAAAATGTCGATTTGGCTCAGTTTCAAAAAGTAGTCAAAGTAGTCAAACCGATGGTCATGGAAGTCAAACGGTTTGACTACAATATAGTATGGTTGGATGATATTGGATTTTTTGGATGCATATGATATTGCATATGAATATATGCATGCAATCTCTAGTGCATATTGATATTGCATATATCATATGCATGCAAAAATGAGATATGTACATATTTTTTGCATATTTGCATATTTATCAAGGCGGCCTAAAATCGATAATTGGACGTTTTCCAAGCATTTTCGAGTTTTGTTGGAATGTCTACGCAACCTTTAGCATTTGTTAGGCATACCTATTTTACAGATATGGACCTCATCTGGAAAAAAAACAAGAATGGAAACACAGTTTGGCATTAAAGACCAGCTCATTTCGTAATTTTTCGGTAAAGGAATGGTTGACATTACAGATTTTTTGCTAATTTTCTGTTTGCATCTTCAAATTTGCTCTCTCTAATGTGGTATACCTAACCGTTTGTAGTTGTGTAGTTTCACAAATTAAAAAATTTTAAATTTAAAAAATCTCAGTTGGGATTTCCATTCTTTGTGAGTTCAGTTACAGTCTCAAGCCATTCATCTCCATTCTAAATGTGAAGAGAAGCTTTGATCTCTGTAAAGTGCAGATTTACAGCATAAACTGCCTCAAGGGATTTTAAATTTTTAGTTTGATGAGAAATTAGCAAAAACATGGCGACTAGTAAACGCAGAAGTCCATTCTGTTTGGCTGTCTTGGGATGTTATTTGTGCCACCTAAGTTTAAATAAGTGTGCTAAAACATAAAAACTCCAGATATTCATTAAGCAAGGAGGTGCTTGTAGAAATTCACAAATTCGCTAAACAAACTTTTTCATTTTTGCTCAGCTCAAAAGCAGAAATCGGCCAAACTAGCCCTCTTTGAAATTTTTACTTTTTGGATGAGTACTTTATGGATTTCTCCGCACCAAATGGATAAAACAACTACAATCATTTAACGGTCTTCAGAACATAAGTATACAACAAGAAAAGTCAGCGACACCTTTGACAAAAATATGCAAACTAAAAATATGCAAAATTTTGATATCAGGGTCAATTTGCATATGACTATTGCATATTGGAATCTTGCATGCATATGATATTGCATATGCATATATGCATGCAAAAAACCATGCATATATGCATTGTTTGATATTGCATATTGCATATATGCGTCCAACCGTACAATATAGTCAAATTTGACTACTCTGGTATTGTACTCAAACAGACGGTAGTCATAGTCATAGTCAAACGGAAATTTTGGTATTGTAACAACACTAGGAGTACCACAAGGTAGCTTGTTAGGTCCAGTGTTATTTCTAATTTACATAAACGACCTTCATACAGTAGTGCAATCTTCTCAACTTAAACTATATGCAGACGACGCAAAACTTTACTTTGCAACAGATAGGGGTTCCATAAACTACAATCTCAGAGATGATTTAAATCGTGTTTATGCATGGGCAACACGAATGCAATTGGACATAGCCATACAAAAATGCTCAGTATTACATTTAGGTTACGGTAATGCAACTACATCGTTTGAGTTAGGTGGACACACTCTCCCTACATGTACCCACATAGTAGACCTGGGCGTCACTATTTCTTCTGATTTTAAATTTTCTGCACACTGTCAAAGAATTGCTCGCAATGGCTTTCAATCAATAAATTTGATTTTCAAGGTTTTTCACACTAGAAGCACTCCTTTCCTTTTTCAAATGTATAATACTTTTGTTTTGTCTAAGCTAGAGTACGCGTCTGAGGTCTGGAATGCATATTTTCTGGGTGATATTGATTTGGTTGAGAGCAGGGTTGTATATTTTTCCGAAAAAAACCTCGGCCTGTTTTTTTCCAGTTTTTTTCCGGTTTTTTTCCGGTTTTTTTCCTAAATCGCGGAAAAAAACTCCAGCCCAAGTTCTGAGTATCCTAGGCTGGTTTTATGATTCCTAACGCTTTCTAGCGCCTTCCTCAGTCTTGTTAGACCAGAAATACACGTGTTACATTGATATAAATCACGAAACAGGCATGAAACAGTGCCTGACAGGTTCCATAAACAACGCTATATGCAAATTTTCTTACAGCAGTTTGCATTTTTGTTTTTTCATGCCAAATTTGGTCTTTTTATTGTTTTTCTAACAGTTTTGAGTCAGTATGGCCTATTATACATAGCAAAAGTCCGTTTTTTAAACGAAAAATGACGTAAATTAGCTATTTTTAGCTTGAGTTTTTTTCCGCGATTTATGTTTTTTTCCGACCCTTAGGAAAAAAACAGTTTTTTTCCGGTGTTTTTTTCCCACCTCACATCCCTGGTTGAGAGGGTCCAGAAATTGTTTACCCGGCGCCTGCCAGGGATGTCAGGCTACACATATCCCAAGCGTCTAGCTCTCCTGAAAATGAAATCATTAGAGGAACGTCGAATTGTGCGAGACTTAATTATGGTCTTTAAGATGGTCAGTGGCATGGTGGATTTGTCGATGGAAGACTTTTTTACCTGGGCACCAACCAGGGGCACTAGGGGGCATAACTTTAAGATATACGTTATGCATACTCGTCTAGAACTGCGCAAAAACTTCTTCGCGAGTCGAGTTGTTCCAATTTGGAACAACTTACCGAGAGACGTTGTAAATGCTTCATCACTCCAAAACTTTCGTACTAAATTGGCCGCAGTTGATCTATCAAGTTTTTTGAGGGGGAGGGCCCTTGAGCCGGTCGATCGGCCCAGCCCTCCTGTCATCTAGCGGCATGCTACAGTATGCTGGTTATTCTAACAGTTCATTCTTTGTTTTTTTCTGTCAAATAAATCTAATCTAAATACATACATACATAGTACATACATAGGCTATGTACAGGTCAAACGGCCAGCAAGGTGGCAGAGCAGAAAGCGTTTGCAACTGCCACATTGGCCGAAGACGCCGTACACGTGATGAGCGATGCAGCCATCCGCCAGTCGCGCTCTTGTGAGAAGTTTGCGGAGTTGGCCGGTGCGGCCCCAGGCAACCAAATGGCAGCCATGCAGCGGGAGACTATGCAAAAAGCCTACGAAGTGATGCAGTCCTTGCAGAGGAAGACAGACGCCTATGCAGACGTTTTGAGCGACATGGCCGGTGGGGCGGCGCAGCAACTGAGCAAGGCGGCTGAGGGCCCAGGCAAGCAGCACCTGAAGGCGGAGTCGGTCTTCCTGAACATCAAACTCGACAGATTGGAGAGCAGCCAGGCGAAGCGAGCCGAAAGAAGCCGGGCCATCAGAGCTCACCTCATGAATCTACTGATATAACTGCTTCTGTTCTGATTGTGTACTCAATAACCAATAAACCAGTTGCTATCACTGACTTCTTCACTGCTTAATACAAACAATCCCTTATTGTTAGCCACTCATATGGTACTGCTATTGTCGCACAATCCAGGGATGGATATTTTTCCGAAAAAACGGGCTGTTTCAAGCTCAAGCTCAAGTTATCGGTATCCTACCTTGGTTTTATGATTGCTAACGCTTTCTAGCGCCTTCCTCACTCTTTCAGACCAGAAATACACGTGTTACATAGATATAATCACGAAACAGGCATGAAACAGTGCCTGACAGGTTCCATCACGAAACGATATATGCAAATTTTCTTACAGCAGTTTGCATTTTTGTTTTATCATAGCAAATTTGATCTTTTCTGTTGTTTTTCTAACAGTTTTTAGTCAGTATGGCCTATTATACATAGCAAAAATCCATTTTTTATCAGAAAATGAAATAAATTAGCTTGAGTTTTTTCCGCAATTTATGTTTTTTCCGACCGTTGGAAAAAATCGCTTTTTTTCGAAAATTAAAACAGAAAAAAACACCGAAAAAATACCTCACATCCCTGGCACAAAGTTCGCTAGAGGATGCCTAAGTGATATTTAGTAGATTCTGCGTAAAATGACAGAGAATAAGAAAATTGTGAACTCCGTTCCATTGCAGTACTAGGAAACCGGCCAAATTAGGGAGGAGAGGGAATAATTTTAGTGTCAATTCCTTGACAATAGGAACAAGTTTGGGTGTTTAGAAGAGCCGGTAGTAAAGTTGACCGAGACCACTGCACTCGATCAGTCCCGTCTCTCTTTATCGACAAACATGTTTTCTCTCTTTTTTCTGCTTCTTCCTGGCTTAGTCCGAGCCGATTCTTTATTTCCGTGCAGTCACATCCACTCCATGCAACCGGCTGTGCCACAGAATGTGGCCGATTGGCTGCCTCCCTTTGCTATCCAACCTTCCATGTCTTGCTACGAGTATTTGGTCGACCGACCATTGCAGAGTAGGTAGATTTGAGTCCACCATTTATATGTATGAATTCCCCTCTTCCAGTCTCAATACGTGGTCTGCGAACCAGTAGAAGACATTACAAGATCAGAGACTTTGTTCTACAGGCCAGATCTGCTTGTGCAGGCCAGAAGGGCGCTGCCAGGTTGGGAGAGTTTCTGCCGTTCTATCGGAACAGAACCAAACACCAGTGCTCTCTGGACGCCTCCAGTCTCACTAAAATTGGCAGTGAACCAGTGGCTGAGATTACTGCAGAGTGGATCCCGGTCGACAACTATGGAGCTGTGCAGTTTGTGTAAGTGCAGTCGTTGTATTTGTATTACAAGGCTACGGCAAAATTCTAACCCACTTAAACTGTGGCAATTGTGACGACTGATTTGATTAGTTTCTGCTCTTTTGCCTATCCTACTGATGAGTTATTTGGTAGTGCAAGTAAATTGAACTGAAGCTATAAAATCCAGTAACGCAATTCAATCGTTGCACTTGCTCTTTGTATAAAAGAGCCCAGGATTGGAGTGGCGGCTCTCCTAGAAGATTTGCGCTATTTCGGATGTTTTCCCGTTTTTCCTGAAAATCGGAAGTGTATTTTTGGTCCAGAAAGACTCGCACGAAGACACTGAGAACCCTAAAATAACTTAAGCTGGGATTTTTCCCTCGATTTTGAGAAAAAGTCGGAATGTACATGTATGTGTACTGTACATGTGTATTATGTTGCAGAGCGACAGTACAAAGCGACGACCCCGCAAATACGAGTTGGGTTGGTGTGGTGAAGTCGAAAGTCTTACAGCCCTGTGTTCTGGACGAAGCTACCGCCTGTCCTGTCCTTACTCAGAGAGGTAGACCTACCCTCACTACTGTAGCACCTGAGTCGCCCTACCTCTGCACAATCACTGTTTTGTGCGGTTATTAAGACTGTTTTTTTATGTTTATCGATGATTGAGGAGGCTAACTGTCTGTCCAGTACGTACTGAGAGACCTAATCAGAGGGGAAACTGACAGGCTAGACCTCGATCATAAGTGCGTTGTCTTCCAAAGTCGGGTCGTTGGCTCTCGGGCAGAGCTTGGCAGTCAGCCTTCTCTTGCGCACAGTCCAGTTGATCCCAGATTAGGCAGGTGTGCTCTCCGTTCGTCTCCAGCATGTCCCTCACCTAGATTTTACTAAATTTAACTAATCAATCAACTATGAACTCTGTACTAAAGACCCAGTTTTCTAATTCCAAAAATGACTTGCCTTTTTGACTGGTATAAATCGTACCTTAGTGCAGAGTTTTTCAAGCGAACCGCAAGCCAAACCACTCATCGGACTTAACATCACCATTCGGTCATACTCGGCCACCACTAAAATGTAATTTTTTAAAGCTCTGTAATATTTGGTGATTAAAACATACTATCCACACGACCAAGCGACATCATGTAATCGCGCATATCATCCAACGTCTCATAGCAGGCGTATCCAGAAGTTGTGCAGCTGGGATCCGACCCCATCACTGCCAGTACCAGGCATGTGCAGCACAGTACCAATAGACCACGCATTTTACATCAACACACTGCACAGTATATTTTGTGTGTAAGAATGGTGCGACAGTGGTTTGGGCTTTATAAGGCGTCCTTTTCAATTAGGTATTGATGTGTCTGGTCTGACAGACCACCCAAAACAACGGTATTGTTCATGCTTTTCCCAGGTTGCCAATATTGCATTTTTTGCATTTCCAGTGTTGAGAATTTGCGCTATTACACTGCACGACAGCAAAAAGTTTTGCACGTGATTGCCCTATTTTTACTTTCCTATAGGTGCTAAATTTTGTTCCTAATTTATGGTTCTAGCACTCAAATAGGAAGTGCATTTCCACCTTCATAAAGCTTGTAGTGAACAGAGTTTACTTCGTGTGTATCGCTACTGTTTGTGTATGAGTACGTGCGTTTTACAGTTTAGGCACAAATTTCAGACTTAGAAAATGTTTAAACCAAAAGTAAGTTCTACCGGAGATTTCCGCTTATAAGACCACCATAGTTAGAAGACCATGGTCTTTAAATAGGTTTTTGTTTCCAGTTATAAGACCATCGTCTTCAAATGGGTGGTCAGAAAACTTGGTTCACAGACACCCATTTCCCAGTCAAAAGACCATGGTCTTAGTTTAATTGACCGATTTTAGCACAAAATTAACCGTTTTTATAGTGAACCAAACCTGTCCATCGTGAGAAAACAGAGGCAGAAGTACATAATAAAGATAAAACGTGATTCTTATTTTTGTTTTGAACGCAATACAGTACCTGCTATGCTTCAACACAACCTTTCTTTTTGTAATTTTAAGTAAAGTTTAAGTTTTACAAGTCAAGCGTAAACTGGTCAGGCATGTCTGGAACAGCCATCTAGGTAAAAAACAAATTCAACTATTGGCCGAAAATCCTTTTTTTTGCAGTGAAATAACATTTTCCAGTTGTAAGTACTGTGGATCAGGTATACCTGTACCTGTACCTGATTATCAGGTAGATTTGCAATACCCACCTGATACCTACCTGATACCTGACCGGGTACTTTTGAACTGTACCTACCTGATTTTGGGTATTTTTGGCCTGAAACAGGTACAGGTATCAGGTACTTTTTCGTTTTGAGAAATAGCACCAAAAGACCTATTTGTTAATCAAAAAGCATTTAGAACAGCTAACTGTTCAAATTTTTTTCGCCCTCATTGTGCAGTAGTACTCCAGGCCACTTCTGACTCCTAAAAACTGTTAATTCCTGTTAAATCTACACTCAGAATGCTTTTAAAAAACGCTTTTGGAGGCTAACTTTTGAAAGTTTTGTTGCCCCAACCATGGATCCTCAAAAATTCGCATTTTTGGCAAATTCTAGGTAAGCCACTGAGTGGAGGCGAAAACACATTGATTTATAAGAAACCTTACCAAGACCGTCGAAAATCAACACAAACGAAAATGGATCTGGAAAGCGATTCCAAATCCCTGAGATAATTTTGAGAGCAGGTTTTCGGCTTTTTGTGCAATATATGTATAATGAAAAAAATTTACATTGATAAATTACCTGGTTTTGTAATGAAAAATTCCAAAAATGACTGCAACCAAACTACTTTCACCTGTCTTTGGAGCCCAAGTTGGTATTTTGAGCGATTTTTTGGCTAAAATGCAGATTTTAACTTTTTTCGACAAAATACCTGATACCTAATACCTGATACCTGTATTTTTGAGAATACCTACCTGTATCTGATACCTGATTGGGTCTTTCTTAAATACCTGTACCTAATACCTGACATTAGGTACTTTCTCAATACCTGCCCACAGTAGTTGTAAGACCATGGTCTTTAAAAGGGCGCCAAAAAGTGACCCTAAATTTGGGCATTTTCCAGTTATAAGAGCAGGTCTAATAAGTGGAAAACTCTGGTACCTAAAATGAACCCTGGGACGTAGTTTTACAGGCTTATTTTCGGAATAACACCGTACAACTCTGTGCTGTGTCTGTGTGTAGGTTGGAGTTTGATTGCAATGTAGAGTTTGCAGAAGTGTGTGCTCTCCCAGCCGATGCCGGGCTGTACTGTCACTCGCAGCCTGACAGCCGAAACAGGGAACGAATCTTCTTCGCATACCAGAATGGGGCATGTGTTCGTTTCATGTACCGCGGCTGCAGAGGCAACAGAAACCGATTCTCCTCTCCCATCCGATGCCACAACTCTTGCACTCCCAGACTCAGACTCACACCACACGTCAGAGGTGCCTATGCACTGTGCAGAGTTTTAAATTGATTGATTGATTGATTGATGCACGTAGCTTTCAGCCAACTCCATTTCTGCTCGGAGACAACTTCTGGACCGACGGATTTGTCGATTGCCCACCTGGCACATTTCTGAGGAAGGACTCTGCAGACCGAAGTACAGCTCCAGAAACTGTCGCTCCGCTTTCTCCACCAGATTTCAGTGTCTGAGGGCACTCAGAAACAGCTATGGTACACTGTCTCAGCTGTTTAGTATTGACTGAGAAGAATTACATAAATGGTTTAGCAAGAACAGAGTGTTTCCGACAATCTGCGCAGCTGAACGAAGCTGGGGACCGGATGTGTGGCAAGTGGATAGAGGCAGAGCTTCACCTCAACTCCTGCGACCCAACCATCCACCCATTTGGGGACAGTCGGCTGGCCAGATGCAAGAACAGCTGCTGTCTGCTGTACTGGCTGAGACTCATTCACTCCTACTGATTTTATCTCCTTCGTCTAATAAAATCTATTTCTACTCTTTAAAATTATGGCCACTTCAGTGATTTGTTCACTTTAAAAAATCACGTAATCAAGTCATCAACCCCACCCCCACCGTAATGATTAGTAATCATCTGGCGAACCCCCTCCCCCTCATGCCATTACGTAATTTTTGCACGCCCCCAAAGGCCCTGCCAAGCTAATGTTTTAACAAAAGTTAAGTATGAGTTGGCCAAACAAAATGAACGGGGAAAGGAAAAAAGTGTGCTGTTTACGGGGAGGGGCGTGTTTCGAACTCTCGAAGCTGTTATAAAAAATTTTTTCAGCAAAGCTTTTCGTTAGTGTACCGTTCGATGCAGTTTTGTGTCCTGAGTTTGAAAATGCATTCGGTTCAGCTAGATTTTCTCTGGATCGGGAGAAATTTGTCCGAATTTGAGACCAACTCTATTTCTTAAGTGACACTACTCGCTACGTAGCATGGTCATAAATCGCGGCACAAAGCAGTTTTACTTATGTAGTTATTGCTGCTGATTCCGAAAATAAGAATAGTCTCGCTCTGCGTTTCCTAGTTTTGAAGATATGGGCATTTTTATGATTTGGGAAGAAAACGGCTGCACTTGTTACAGGGTTGTGAGGTGGGAAAAAAACACCGGAAAAAAACTGTTTTTTTCCGAAAAAAAACCGGTTTTTTTCCTAAGGGTCGTAAAAAAACATAAATCGCGGAAAAAAACTCAAGCTAAAAATAGCTAATTTACGTTATTTTTCGTTAAAAAATGGACTTTTGCTATGTATAATAGGCCATACTGACTCAAAACTGTTAGAAAAACAACAAAAAAGACCAAATTTGGCATGAAAAAACAAAAATGCAAACTGCTGTAAGAAAATTTGCATATAGCGTTATTTATGGAACCTGTCAGGCACTGTTTCATGCCTGTTTCGTGATTTATATCAATGTAACACGTGTATTTCTGGTCTAACAAGACTGAGGAAGGCGCTAGAAAGCGTTAGGAATAATAAAACCAGCCTAGGATACTCAGAACTTGGGCTGGAGTTTTTTTCCGCGATTTAGGAAAAAAACCGGAAAAAAACCGGAAAAAAACTGGAAAAAAACAGGCCGAGGTTTTTTTCGGAAAAATATACAACCCTGACTTGTTATAACATGTAGGGTGTTACACCCCCCCCCCTTTGCGGTGGAGGTAGGAAGAAAAAGTCTGTCAAAAATATAAGAACCTAATGAATTATGTACTAAAACTGTCTATTTTGTGCTCAGAATGTCTTCTAAATGCGTTTTTGAAGGCCAAATTTTCAAAATTTTCTCGCCCTGGTCGGGCAGAAGCCCAACCAGGCCATTATAAACTACTAAAACTTGTAATTTCTGTTAATTTTAAGCTCGGAATGCGTTTTAAACGCGTTTTTAGGGCAAATTTTGCTAAATTTTCTTACCCCGGTTGGGCAGCGGCCCAACCAGGCACTTTCAAAATTTTACACCCCCCCCTTCCAAAATCCTGGATACGCCGCTGCTCAATTTAATCGCATGTAGGGTACAGAGCCATCAAATATATATCACCTGACGCAGTTTTTTGCCGCTGATTAAAAAATGACAGCGGTTTTTCAATGTGACCGCTCCTCGGCTACTCATATAGTTTTTCCGCCCTGGTACTCAAACAACAAGAGTTATCTGTCATAATGTGGTATGGTATTACTGTTGTTTGGGTATGGGATTTTCAGGAATCGGTTCGGTATGGGTAGGTATTTTTCGGCATACCCAGGAATCGGTGCGGTATGGGTAGGTATTCGCAAAAATACCGGTATACCGGTATTTATTCGGTATTTGCTGAAAATGTTTTGCAAAGTCAAAACACTAAATTTCCCATTTACAAGTCCATGGAATTAGTCATATCCAAGGTCAGAGGTATTGTTGGAAAGTGCAGAGTTAAAAAATGGTTTCAGGTTCAGGTCAAGTCAAACATCGAAATTTCAGGTTCAAGTCGACCTTCTAAAAACAGGACAATAGGTTCAGGTTCAAGTACCCCGATGTCATCGAAAACTGTAGAATTTTGCATTCCCTGCAACTTTTCTGAATCCAATAGTCCACTGGCAGTGAAAGACCAAGATCGGACTTTTTTATGGGGCAGTACTTTCGTTTCTGACATTTTCAGTTTGAAACAAGGTATATAATATAAACATGAAACCATTAAATTTCGGTGCAATCCAACGGAAAATTTTACGAATTTTGCCTAAAATTACGCTAAAAAAATTGAACCTATAGTAAGTCCAATAAAACGGGACAGGTTCAAGTCCGGCTCAAATAAAATAGGTTCAGGTTCAGGTTGAAGTCTACGAATTTTCAGATTGAAAACCTGTTAATGGATCCAGTCCCATCGGACTTGCCAACATAGTCAGCGTACTACAGTATGGAGATCTAACGAGCAGCGACAAAATGGCTATTTTGTACATTGTGAATGTACTGTACATCAAGTACATAGAGCCTTGATTATTAAGGAGCTGTGTGAAGTTAAGCCAAAACTAACCCAACGCTTTCTAATGATAAAGTTTGGGACAGGGAGTAGGGTCAGAGGACTAAAAATCCTTCAAATTCGATGTTTTGGAGGGATATCATAATAGAATGTGTTTCTGCATGCCCCAAAAATGCAAAATTACAAATAAAACAATATGATCATAGAGAATTTTCGATAAAAAATGCACTAAGCTGGACAAAAAATACCGATTCCTAAATACCTGGGTATTTGCAAAATAATCGGTATGGGTATTTATTAAAATACCTGGAATCGGTAGGTATTTATTGGGTAGGTATTCCGAAAAATACCCATTTTTCGGTATGGGTTCGGTATACCCAATCAACAGTATGTGTTATCTATCAGGTGCAGTTTTCTCCGCTGATTCGTGATTCAGAATATCATAATATTTTAGTTGCAGGTTATGGACCTCTTAAGAGTGCTTGCCAAAAAAAGTCAGGCAAGCTCCCTTATGGGGGCGGCCGATGGAATTTTTTGACCCCCCATTTTTATTGGCTCATTTGAATTGCCCTATTATGAAACCCCCACAGCCGCGTCGGTTTCGCTCTGGCCGCACTCAAACCGGAGTAATGGTTTGAAGAAGGGTGCTGCGCCGGATCTCCCAGATTTGGCTCCTACATGCTCTTTCAACTGCCGTCAAATTGGCAGCTTTCGAGGTAACACCTAGAAATTGGACACACTTATACAGATTTTTCCGCTCTTTCAAACGCAATAGAGAACAACTGAATACAATGATAACTGCCAGATTCAGACGCGATTTATGAAAGTTCGGGGGACCCGAAATAAACGTGTCTTTCAATTGAAAGAAGTGCCTATGTGGCAACGAGCTCCAGAGCTGATATTTTCAACATAAGTTGACCATGTAAGGATGTATCAAAATCTACAGGCAAACGCACCGATTCGGCTTTGTTTGGGAGCTGTGCAGCTTTGAAGATGACCTTTTTGATCACGATTTTTAGGCATGACAAGCAAATGTAGATCAATTACTCTTTGTCGAAGGCACCTAGAGAGCTGTCACTTGCAACCCATACTAAAACGGACATGCTCTTTCAGAATATCAGCTTCATTTGCCTGTCCAGTTCTTCAGTCCCAAGTAATTTTCACATTTTCATGTGTATGCTGTATCTGACCGAATTTCCGGTACCATCTAACTAGGCTGGTGACTACTTCTGTAGTTTCTGGATAATCAACCTGAAATTTATCCCGATTGTGCAGAATTTCCTGCTCTTTCAATTGATTCACTTGCCGCGTCAATCGGATGCTCAGTTCAAATGTTATATCTGATTGTTTACAAATACGTTTTCGGCAGTGCAACCCTGGGACACATCATCGATTAACTTTGCTCAAAAACATCATGTGCAAGGTTTTGTCTACACTTATAGAAAACGCCAATAGGACACCAGCTTATATAGCACGACCACAACCGCTTTACCTTTAAGTAAATTTTGTTGAATAAAATTTACATGCTGTAGTGCATTTAGCGGCTCCATACTAGCAAGAATTTATTGATAAAAGTAAGTGCACTGTAAGTGTATTATTTTGTTACATAGTATATTTCGAACGTTCAAACACTCAGTCATAACTGAGTTAAATATAGCAGAAAAATAATATAGCATGGAAATTCATTTACACAGCTTCAAGACCGAGATATGCATAAAAAAAACTCCAACCACACGAGGTTGGGTACGTTGCGCTTTATGCAAAGAAGCGTAAGAAGATCATAGCAGGAAAGGCTTTTGTATAATTCTTTGTCGCATTTTCTTGCCCAGTTTTGCCCATACAAAGTTTTACTGAAGTTTGCTTCTACTTACAAAAGCAGATTTTAGCACTGCGCTTTATGAGAGTACTACTGTTGCTACGGGTATTTGAGTTTGAATTGGGTATGGGTATGGGTAGGTATTTTAAAAATACCCGGGTATCGGGTATAAATCGGGTATTTTTCATTAAAATCGCGAAATTCCCTAAAAATGTCAAATTTTAATAGCTAGACTGCTAGACTCATTTATTTTTAAATATGCCATTTAAACAGCAATTATGTACCCAACTGCTAATGTAGTAACCCCTAGTTAGATTTTACAGTTACTGGATCAGTTGGGGAAATTTTCGAAAACTACAAACCATTTTGGTAGATAACATTGGCGAAACACCTAAATCAGCTTTCAGGAGTGATTTCAAAATATTTCTTTCCGATACAGACAGGGTCAACCACATAGTACAGAGTTGCATATAGAGATTCTAGATTGCTGACAATACAACCTCCCTCATGATCAACAAACAGATGAAATGCACAGAAATGCCTTGTAATTAAACCTTCAAAATTAAAGTCCAACTAAATTACTACAGTAGCCTAAGTAGACAGTACTAAAGGGATATCCTCAAAGGGATAACAAAAATAGACGTTCGATTTTTATTAGAACTAGACGAGAGGCGAGAAGCCTGTTAAACAGTACGCAAAAGATTTTTATGTACTGTATGTATGTACTACATTGTAAAAATGTCAAATACCGTGTTTGGTGCCATACATGCATAGAATATGCTTTGTTATTGGACGTGGGCGCATCCACCAAAATTGCCGCTACCTCCCCCATATCGGTAGGCCGACACACTACCCCCAACCCATTTTTCCAGCCCATGTATGAAGAGTGTGATGTATGGCAAAAGCAGTGGCCTACCTAGGATTTTGCAGAGGGGGTGTAAAATTTTAAAGTTGCCTGGTTGGGCCGTTGCCCAACAAGGGCGAGAAAGTTTCGCAAAATTAGCCCTCAAAAACGTGAGCAATTCTGAGCTTAAAATTGACAGAAATTACAAGTTTTAGTAGTTTAACGTGGTCTGGTTGGGCTTCTACCCGACCAGGGCGAGAAATTTTCGAAAAATTAGCCTTCGAAAATGCATTTAAAAGGTATTCTGAGCATAAACTAGACAGTTTTAGTACATATGTAATTTATTCAGTTCTGTTATCTTTGTCTAATTTTTCCTCCCTACCTCCTCCACCGCAAAGGGGGTGTACACACCCTACAGCCCTGTGTACGTCACTAGACAAAAGCCATAATTCTATCCAACACTTGCTTGAGAGAATTTTTGCAGTTTATGCAGAAATGAACGGGCATGTCTGCGCTATTTTTTCTAACAAATACCCATTCAAATACCCGGTATTTTTCAAAAAATCGGGTATACCCGGGTATGGGTATTTCAAAAAGTACCCGGGTATGCGCATACCCGATTTCAGGTAGTTTTACTCAAAAATACCCAGTTTCGGGTATGGGTATGGGTATACCCGATCAACAGTAGAGAGTACTTAGCAACGTTTGACTCTATGAGTAACAACAATGGCCTGACTTACCACCTCCAGTCATTACTGTGCCAGTTCTACCACTGCCGTAACACACGTCTTAATCGATGGCAATTTATAGCTAACTGCAGCTTCTTGTGCACTTTAAGCATCAAGGGCGCAAGGCATAGCCAGCACTAGCAAAAAAGTCACCAGAAAACATGGGCCAAAATTCTGCAGCGCTTAGGCTTGCATATTGCGCACGTTATAGGTGTACGAGATCTATTGAGCTTTTCTGTAAGAGTAGACAAAGCCTTGCACTTTTGAACAAAGTTAATCGATGATGCAAGCCAGGGTTGCACTGCAGAAAACGTATTTGTAAACAATCAGATATAACATTTGAACTGAGCATCCGATTGATGCGGCGAGTGAATCAATTGAAAGAGCGGGAAATTCTGCACAATCGGGATAAATTTCAGGTTGATTAACCAGAAACTACAGGAGTAGTGACCAGCCTAGTTAGATGGTACCGGAAATTCGGTCAATTTCAGGTTGATTAACCAGAAACTACAGGAGTAGTGACCAGCCTAGTTAGATGGTACCGGAAATTCGGTCAGATTCAGCATACACATGAAAATGTGAAAATTACTTGGGATTGAAGAACTGGACAGGCAAATGAAGTTGATATTGTGAAAGAGCATGTTCGTTTTAGTATGGGCTGCAAGTGACAGCTCTCTAGGTGCCTTCGACAAAGAGTAATTGAACTACATTTGCTTGTCATGCCTAAAAATCGTGATCAAAAGGGTCATCTTCAAAGCTGCACAGCACCTAAACAAAGCCGAATCGGTGGGTTTGCCTGTAGGTTTTGATACATCCTTACATGGTCAACTTATGTTGAAAATATCAGCTCTGGAGCTCGTTGCCACATAGGCACTTCTTTCAATTGAAAGACACGTCTATTTCGGGTCCCCCGAACTTTAATAAATCGCGTCTGAATCTGGCAGTTTTCATCGTATTCAGTTGTTCTCTATTGCGTTTGAAAGAGCGGGAAAATCTGTATAAGTGTGTCCAATTTCAAGGTGCTATCTCGAAAGCTGCCAATTTGACAGCAGTTGAAAGAGCATGTAGGAGCCAAATCTGGGAGATCCGGCGCAGCACCCTTCTTCAAACCATTACTCCGGTTTGAGTGCGGCCAGAGCGAAACCGACGCGGCTGTGGGGGTTTCATAATAGGGCAATTCAAATGAGCCAATAAAAATGGGGGGGTCAAAAAATTCCATCGGCCGCCCACTGCCTGACTTTTTTTGGCAAGGACTCTTAAGTTTCATAAAGAAACATGGCATGAGAAGCTGTAATCCTGAAATAAATGTTCAGCATTCATGCATTTTTGAAGGGAACCTTTTGTCAGTCAATAGTGTGCCTGAACTATTTTGACCCGCTGACTTAAAAAATATAATGAGATGAGACTCTCCCGCGTTTTATTGCGACCCCGCGCAACGCATTACGGTCTACATGTAATCAACGCTCCACGCGCCAAGCTCTACGACCGAAAAACTCGATGGGTTTGCGCGGCCACGCAACCCTTGATTCTTCGCACCCTGTTTTTGGTTGTTAGCGTTGATTGATTGTGATTGAGGCTGTTGTGCTGTGTAAGGTTGCTGTTTGAGCGGTTTCTTATATGAAGATGGATGACTGACTGAATCTTAGTTGTCAGTCAAAGCGTAAAGCTCAGTATTGTTGGGCAAAAGTCGACTGTCTCTGTTGTGAGTGCGAGACCGAGTTCACTGTTCTTTTCTTATATCAAAATGCAGATTCCGCAACTATTGCAAACTTCTTACTGGCTCTGTCATCTAGAATCATACCCTTCTCCGATAAACCTGCAAAATCATTTTAGAATTTGCAATTAAATTTTCAAAAGAAAAGTAAACAAAAATGCAGGTGGTGTGAGGGAAAGCAGAGAGCAGCTGCTTCAGACAAGCCCCCACAGTCCTGCGCTGGGCGAGCACGAAGCCACATCGCACAAGGCCACATCTTGCACAGCTCGCAGGGGACGCAACCTGGTCACCAGAGACCAGGTCCTCCTGAACCCTAAACAGGAGCAACGGCCAACACTTGGCTTCGCTTTGGAGCCGATATATTTTATTGGTAATTAGCTTATAACACATTAGCATAACAAGTGGCCCCGATTAGACTTTCTATGGCTTTCAATTTTAAAAAACAAAAGGAAACAAAAAACCAGGCGATGTCAGGGAAAGCAGAGAGCAGCTGAAACTGGCCCCCACAGTCCTGCGCGGAAAGCAGCCCGACAAGCGCACTGTCCATTTTGCACAGCTCTACCGGGGGACGCAACCTGGCCACCAGAGACCAGGCCCTCCTGAACCCCAAACAGGAGCAACGGCCAACCTTGGCTTCGCTTTGGAGCCAGCACCACCTGGCTAACCGACACCCACTTACGATCGTTTTTAAACGACGTCGGCAATTTTGAAACGTTAGCTGGACGGGTTTTCGACCTACGAAAATAAACTAAATAGGCATGCGACTTGGCTGTCATACAATATCTTTCGCTTAAATTTGGCGCATTTGTGCCCTTGGTGGAGCTACAGTATCTGAAAATGGTCCACTGGAAGTGGTGTTTGCATTGCATTGATAAAACGTTAGAAAACTGTGTCCATTGGCCTCATAACTGATCGGTATAAGCAATAGTGAATGGCAGCCCTTCAAAGACCAAAAAAGTAACTAAGCTATGCCCCTGATTATTCTCACAAATTGTTCAGGCTTTGGAGCAGCATTAGTGCATCATTGCAAAGAGCTTGGCACGCATACATGTAGCAGGGGGTCTAGCTGGGCTAGTGTTGTCATGATACTAGTCAAAGTCAAAGTACTTGATAAGATAGATTGCAACTAGCGCTCTCAAGTACCGAAACGTTTAAGGATGTACTAACTGTCTAACACATCTGTAGGATCAATGCAGCAAATATTCTAAGGTTATTATTATTATTTTTTTATTAAACTTTATTCCATTCGGATCCAGGTTCCACTTACACAGATGTGCCCTTCAGTGTGGACCCTGTGACTAGAATTACACATACCGACCTTAACTGTCATAAGAACGTGGTACAGTAGATTACAGCTACAACAAGGTACGGTCAGCTAAGTCAAGCGAGTTTAAGCGGCGGTAAAACTGATCAGACCGCACAAGTTTGCGAAGAGACACATAGTCACCAGTCATTTCGTCTGCCGTTAGAGCATTCCAAGTCCGAATAGACTGTTGAAGGCAAGACATTCTAGTTCGTTCACGGTGGCAGTGAGGTAGAAAGAGTCGGTTCTGGTTAAGGGATAGGCGCGTTGTTGAAATAGGAGCCCTGGCAAGTGTTCCATGAGGTAGATGCCGTTGGTTCCGCAGGTATTTCCAAATCAGCTGCACTCCAGAGGCAGCTGCATAGTGGGAAAGAGATGGAAAGCCGACACGCTGCAGAAGAGACTGATAATCAATACTAAAATCATTAGTAATCAGCTTGCAGGCATACTTTTGAACACGTTCAAGAACCGTCCTATGGACTGTGGTGGCTCTTTTTGGTTAGCTTTGAAATGCATGTTTCACAAATTCACCCAATGATTTGAACAAATTTGTAGCTTTCATCAAGGGCTATCATAGTACCAAAAAATTCCATGAGATGACGTCACGTTTTTTGCTATGAGAGAAAACGTACTGTTTGGAAAACTAGAGAAATGTGAAAAATTGCTCTACATAGTTATTGCATGTGTTTAGGAAGAACGGCGAGCTGTGACTCAATTGATAGCTTGCAGCAAGCGCTATCAAGTAATAGAACACTCAGCATTATAAGAAGCAGTCTGACACACATCGGGAGCATCCATGGTGCAAAAACGTTAAGAAGGTCAGTTTGGGTGTCAACATTGGAAGGCAAATTTGACAACTTAGGTCCCGCTGAAACAGCAAATGTCATATATCAAAATGAAGCTCTCTTCACGGCCTATCTTATGAATAAAAAATTGCCTGGCCCGCCTTTCACTTTGGTTCTACAGCCAAAAATGTGACTTTCGGGAAAGATAGCCTGCGAAACGCTCTATTGTTTAAAAGAAAACCGGACGCTGTAAGTTGAAAATTAAGGTTTTTATGTTCGGTCCAAAAACTTAACCCAAATTTGACATTTGACCCCATGTAATTTGCATATTAGGCGGAGTTGAGGGCTCATAGTTGGTGCAGCTTACTTTCCCCCAAGGTACATCATGTGTGCAAATTTTGAGCAAAATCGGAGAGGTCGACCTACTGTATGATGGTAATGGAGCCGCTCAGCCTGCTTTAGCAGTTTGGTATCCTTTTCATTCACCATGTGTGTTTGAATAAACGTTTTATAATAATAATAACTGTATTTTTGTGCATAGGGAGTTCAGTACAGGGTTGTCTGGCTCAGACATCGACTCTTAAAAATCTGCATACAACGTACATTACTACTACTAACCTAACTGGGATGCGCGTTTTGTGTTGTGTTTTGTTGCTGGCCAAGCTGTTATTAGCCATTCGTTGCTATAGTGGAAGAAATCTGGAAAAAGTGCCTCATGATAGATATCGGAAGTGGCCGACCTGTGATTTCGGCCAAGTCTGCTATAAACGCGTCCATATTCTGGTAAGTTGCTAACCCTCTAATAGTAAGTTTGCTTCTGATTCATTTGAGCTTCAGATAGTGGATAAGAAGAATGTGACACAGACACAGCGAACTTGTTTGAATCACGATAACGACGTCAACTTGTGTGGCGGCGAAAAAGATGACTGTTTTGAGAAAAAAAAAGCCAGAGAAACGATTTGTTGTTGCCACGCCGATTTATGTAACAAGTCAACTCGTCTATTTTGGTTCGGTCTCCCTATTATAATACTAATCCCACTCATGCTGTACTTGTGTCTGCCTTGATAATGTTATAATATAATTCATGGAAGTTGGAAACAAATTTCAACGCATTTTTTATCAACAACAGAACTACCACAGCATATATGCGCATGCCGGACGCCCCGGGCCTTGTTTTGTTAGAAAAATAACTTATATATCAGTTAAGGATCAAAACTTAGTCTAAATATGGAAAAGCTATGAAAAAGAGCCGAATAAGTGCTAAATTTGGCTCATTTGAAACTGACCGCACACGTTTTTCCCGCATTAGCGCTGGTTTGTTGTTTCACTGTAAAATGTTTTCTGTAACATTACAAAAATATTTTGGCAACCCGGATTCCAAAACACATCTGTAATCTGCCACTTACAGATGTGTTTTGTAAAGTCAACTCTCCAGATATTATCTGTAAGTTTACTGTATTAATCAGTATTATTACAAACAGTTACCAATCATAATTATGACGCATAAAGCAAGTAATGTAAAGGATATATCCTGCTTTTCGCCTTGCTGCCTTCATCTCGCATATCTTGAGCTGTTATCAATCTTCAATCCTCACGGAGCTCTTGAATTCCAATGTCGGTAGATTTAGTAGACGGACTTGTCTCACACTCTTGTGATGTACCATGTTTAAACGATTGCTAAATCAGTTAGAGATATAGCACAGAAAACAGCGGCGCAGAAACAAATTACTTATTGAAAACCATCAGATTCACTAGAAGAATCAGCATGGGTCCAAGATCTCTGTTCGCAGTATGAGCAAGTAATCGCTGCAAAAAACCAAGTAAAACACAATTATATGTGAAACAGAACTTATATATCAAAACTTACCATGACTGCTGCTTTGTAACCAATTTTCCGTGGTCTTGAACTCCGATAAGTTAACAGAAGCAAAGCCAAAAACCAATGCGTTCGGAAGATATCTAAACTACAAGATTGTCACAGTCTCAAGCAAAAGGCTAGACCGTCATGTCATACCTTTTGTCTAATAGTCCGGTATCCAGTGTAGGAAAAATACATAGAACCATAACGCGAACAGAAAGCCCGTAAACACGCTGGAAGCGAAATTTGTAAACGTCATCTCTGTGGAGCAGCGCAGCTTTAAGCTTGCTGTCTGAGTCATAACGGTTAAGCGTTAAGCTGGTCGAATAAGCGGCTGCAGCGCCACAACAAAAAACGCGCTGGTATGCTGTAGCCGCCTGTACACTTGTGTTTAAATTTTGGCCAACACTGCTAGAGCAAGCCGTTTACAGTACAAAAACGTTTGAGAATCAAGAAATCCCACACCGCGTCCTAAAAATATAAGCCATCAGCAGCTCCTACACTGTTAGACACAAGATAAATCGGATTTTCAAGTCATAGCATTTCTCGTAATTAAGCAGTATCAGCTTTGTAGTTTTGCATATTTAAACTGTAACTGTTGCGCTTACAAACTATGGCTTGATACTTACTTTAACAGTTGTAATATGTAAGCTGCATTGTACTTAATAATCTTTGTAACCAAACAGATAACTTAAGTCATAATACAGGACAATATCCGTATCTGGTAACATGCAGAAAACCCCTTGTAAACCTACAAAACCTGTCCTGTAAGTTTTACAGATTTTAGTCTGTAATCTAACTTACAGGCGGCAATCTGTAACCTTACAGAGCACCAGTAGTAATGTTACGGAAACATTTTACAGTGTTGTTTGTTTGTTTGCCGAAGGGTTCCACTACCCTTCGGACAGCTCAGGACACCCCTCGCTCTTTTCAGATCCCTTCAATGGGGTAGCCCTGTCTACAAACAACCCTCACCCTTTGCTGCCAATAGGTGCAACGGCAGCGCCGGTTCGGTTCCCATTTACCTACTGGCCATCACTGGCTTTCGGCGGTCTGGGTTCGGCTTTACGTCGACTACTTCCAGTCGATTCGACCGGTTTCGAACCCACAAACAACCGCTCTCACGGATGCCGGGCCCGCCGTGACACACGGGATAGCGCAAACTACCCGTGGCCAAGACGCGACTTACTGGTACCGTAAATTTGCGCTTTGCGCTGATCTGATACCTTTGCGTCATTCGATATGACCAACTTTTTGGGGCCTTCCATAAACTAAAAGACACTACGACGTTCGAAAATTCAAACTTTTGCATCCCACCCCTCCGACGTTTTCATCATCTCCCGCATAATACGGACGTTTGGGTTTGGGTGGCAAACCCTCCCAGAATAAAATTTCCGGTCAGTACCAGAACAGATTATGTAAGAAGGGCAATAATAGAAAACAGTCCTCCACGTGCATTGCATGCACGGAAAGAACGATTCATTTATATTCAAATACCTACTTAAATTTAGTGGCACAGTTACGTAGGTAAAATGTAAAGCTACTGTATGCTTGTGATTGATTGGTCAACAATTTTGGTGATCTTGGTAAAATTTTCGTTAATTACACCAAAGTACAGCTTTGAGACTGCACAAACTATGCACCAAAACACTCTATGTAGTTAGTACTCAATGTTTTCAGTTGCCGTATTTCTACTGTAGTTTGGGTTGAGTCTAAAAGTAGGTCCATTTGACACAGCCGTTGGCCAAATTCAAGTGTTGCAAGGCGTAAAGCCGCTTTATTCCCCAATCTGCAATAATGGATGTTTATTCAGAGCTACATTAGAGTCTCACGCTCTAGCAGTTTCCTAATTCAGTTGTTGTCACTCCAAGATATCCGTCCAGCCGGCTAAAATCCCAAATATGGTCACGTTCTGGCTCGTTTTCCTGTTGGTAGTCAGTGTTGCCCTGGAAAGAACGGCAACGCTCGAGCTGACAGCGAAGCGACGCGACCTGGGCAACTACTTGGCTCAGTTGGCTGAGAGAATCGAGCGGTTCCGAGCGGCCAGCCGTGCTAAGAATATCCAGAGAAACGTAAAGTTGTTCCAGCACTTCGGTACTTGGTGACTATTCCGTTCGAGACCATTTTAATAAAAACATTCATATTCTCATGTCAAATTATATTACTCTGTTGGCACAAAAACAATACATGAAACAAATGTAACCACCAGCTTGCGCGAGGACTGGATTTTCCTCCTACTCCGTTTTTTGGAACAGGCCTGGTAAAAGAATCATGAAAATTACCTACGCAACAGAATTTAGGATGTTTGGCAATTAGCGACTAGTAGTCTACTGCCCAAACAGCGAATACCTGTTACAATGAATAGAAACCAGAGTATAACAAAGACATAGTATTTTATTCTAGACTCCTCAAACAATAACAACATCTTATCTAACCTCGATTAACTACGGCTTATATGGACCACAACTCTTTCAACCAGTCAAACAAGCTTGCAAATAGAGCATGTGTGGCCCATATAGAGCCAACTAATAACAGCCACTACAGTAATTCAACCAAATGCAACTGTTTCGTTGGGTTGCGCTCTCCGGAAACTGCCCAGGGCCAGAATGTCTGGGATCACTCCCTGAAACTCCACTCCGCTCTCATACTGACACTACTTGCTTATAAACCCAATAACCTACAGACTCGGGTCGTTGGAAGGGAACTGGCTCTCCATGTTTGGCCAGAAGGTCTGCGATTCGAACCAGGATCTCTTGACTGGGTCCCACACCGTCCTCCTGCATTGAGGTCCAGGCTCCCAACGCTCCTTTGCAGTCATCCAGTACCACTACACAACTTTACTGTCAGACTGGTTCTAAGGACAGCTAAAGGTACCATATGTGCCGACCAGGTACTTGTAGAGAATCTGCTTGTCCGGGTACTGCAGCACATTCTGCGTCACCTTTATCATTGATCGGATACGCTCTGGCTGAAACCAT
Organism: Sabatieria punctata; assembly: GCA_030248155.1. Lineage (NCBI taxonomy): Eukaryota > Metazoa > Nematoda > Chromadorea > Araeolaimida > Comesomatidae > Sabatieria > Sabatieria punctata. The sequence goes on from JASANB010004705.1 coordinate 32,561, forward strand.
CACCCTCTACCTATTATCTGTCTTATATCATACAACAACACTAACAATCGGTCAACCACTCAATCAAACACACACAACAATGAAAAAACAATCAGCCACTCACTCACTCACTCACTCACTCACTCACTCACTCACTCACTCACTCACTCACTCACTCACTCACTCACTCACTCACTCACTCACTCACTCACTCACTCACTCACTCACTCACTCACTCACTCACTCACTCACTCACTCACTCACTCACTCACTCACTCACTCAATCACTCACTCACTCACTCACTCACTCACTCACTCACTCACTCACTCACTCACTCACTCACTCACTCACTCACTCACTCACTCACTCACTCACTCACTCACTCACTCACTCACTCACTCACTCACTCACTCACTCACTCACTCACTCACTCACTCACTCACTCACTCACTCACTCACTCACTCACTCACTCACTCACTCACTCACTCACTCACTCACTCACTCACTCACTCACTCACTCACTCACTCACTCACTCACTCACTCACTCTCACTCACTCACTCACTCACTCACTCACTCACTCACTCACTCACTCACTCACTCACTCACTCACTCACTCACTCACTCACTCACTCACTCACTCACTCACTCACTCACTCACTCACTCACTCTCACTCACTCACTCACTCACTCACTCACTCACTCACTCACTCACTCACTCACTCACTCACTCACTCACTCACTCACTCACTCACTCACTCACTCACTCACTCACTCACTCACTCACTCACTCACTCACTCACTCACTCACTCACTCACTCACTCACTCACTCACTCACTCTCACTCACTCACTCACTCACTCACTCACTCACTCACTCACTCACTCACTCACTCACTCTCACTCACTCACTCACTCACTCACTCACTCACTCACTCACTCACTCACCACAACGAAAACAATCCGTTTACCACTCAAAACAACAACAAAAACAATCTGTTAACCACTCAATCAATAAATCAATCACACAAACAACTACAAAAAGTATCCCTTAACCACTCAATCAATAAATCAATCACACAAACAACTACAAAAACAATCTGTTAACCACTCAATCAATCACACAAATAACAACAAAAACAATCCGTTAACCACTCAATCAATAAATCAAACAGTCAATCAAGCCATCAACCAACAACAAAAACAATCTGCCAGCCACTAGTCAATCAAACAAAAACAAGCCCACATAATAAAAGCAAAATCAATCAATCAACTAATCAATAGAATACAGTTCTGTCCCTGAAGAACTGTCTACAGAACCACTCCAGCTTGCCCATCTGCACAATTCCCTGCCGCTTCTGGAACAAAAAGGGCAGTCATACATAAGATAAGACAGATAGGTAAGTGCTGACAGCACCTCCATCAGTCTCTGGGCCATCTGAAGTCTGTCCATTGAGACCAGCGTTCCTAGCAATTCAGTCATCGCTGCGCTCTCTCCGTGCAATGTTCTGATCAACTCGTAACCTGCACCCACAAACTTGCACATACAAAACTAGAAACCACCTTCTGACCTTCATGCAGAATTCCGGAATTAGAATTTTCAACAGCATAGGCCAGAATGTGTGGTCCACCCACAGAGGTCTTGAATTGATCTCTGACCTCCGTACAGAAGTCCATGGCTAGCTCGGGCTTTCCACTGAAAACTAGTCAATTAATTAATTAACTAATTGCACAAAACCATACATCTGCACAAAGTACTTGACCACTTCTCCAGCTGCTTTGCAGTTAGGTCTCAAGCCCAGATTATTGACCAGAAAGAAATACAGTTGCTTCGCTCCATCGCCATCATCGGCCGCTAACAAGTCTTCTATCAACTGCAAACAAATTCTCTGCATCTGTTTGCAAAGGTGGCTCAACTGTACTTCACTGGATGCTATGGTCAATCCACGCTGGACTCGCTGTTGTTCCTCGCGCCTCTCTTCCAGTGTGGCGCCTTCATCTTAAGTAAGCAACTTCTTCCATAATCATTGGTTTACTAGCTGAACTCAATTACCAATTGCTGTCAAAGAGACTCCCTTCTCCAAATGAGTCTTCAAGAACTGAATGGCAGCATCTGCACCTTTGCTAGTGGCCAGTGGCTTGGCTATGTGCCTCACCAATGTGTTCAGGAATAGAGGATACTCTGGCTCCACTTCGTATCTGAAACACTGACTAGACAGACAGACAGACGGATGGACGGACCGATGGACAGACAGACACAAACTATCAAACAACAACACAAACAATGCCTCAGATTCTCAATCAATCAATCAATCAATCAATCAATCAATCAATCAATCAAAGGCCCTGAAAAGAGGGCGGGGTAACAGAGAGACCACTGGGACTTAAAACAACATGGGCTGACAGAACTCACAGTTTATGATAGATCTCCAAGGCTTTATCAGCCTGTCCAGCTCTGCCATAGCCAGTGATCATTCTGGCAAAAACCAGTGGGTCTGTAGCCTTCTCAGGAGCCACTTCCGTCAGCTGCCTGAACTTTTCCTCAAACTTGTTCACTTGCTGAAATGTGACTTACTCCGCATTACACTCTTTCAATGGAATGCACTAACTCCCAATGCACAGTAAGCTGTATGCAGTTGAGCCACAACTTGTCTATAGCGGCTGCCCTTCTCTGGCTCACTGTTCAACTTTTCAAACTCAGTTTCCAGCCTCTCGATGTTGCGTTCTTGGCTAGCTCCATCGCGGGACTCCCGAGTTCCAGTAGTTTCCCTTTCAGATAAGGTCTCTAGACTCTCAGTCATCGTAGGTGTGAGATCGGCGCCCAGACGCTCTGTTATGAACTCAGCCGTGTCCTGGTGGATACGATAGCCCTGCAGAAGACACTGGGTTGCCTCATTGCCCATGGGCAGCTTAGACTATCCTGCATGTCATGGCTGCCTTAGCATCATGAGAGCAGTTATTTGACAGTTTTAAGCCAGCTGAATTGATGTAAAGTAGTTTACATAAAGCCCAGAGCTGCTATTGCACCTCATGAAGCTCTCTTCAGTGTAATGTCACAAGATTACAGTGTTAAAGTCGCGTCTTGGCCACGGATAGTTTACGCTATCCCGTGTGTCACGGCGGCCCCGGCATCCGTGAGAGCGGTTGTTTGTGGGTTCGAAACCGGTCGAAGCGACTGGAAGTAGTCGACGTAAAGCCCAACCCAGACCGCCGAAAGCCGGTGATGGCCAGTAGGTAAATGGGAACCGAACCGGCGCTGCCGTTGCACCCAATGGCAGCAAAGGGGAGGGTTGTTTGTAGACAGGGCTACCCCATTGAAGGGCTCTGAAAAGAGCGAGGGGTGTCCTGAGCTGTCCGAAAGGACAGTGGAACTCATAAACAAACAAACAAACAAACAAGATAATGTGCTAGGCAATGAAAAAATGGAAGACTGGGTTGCATTGTGGGTCGGGTTGTGAAATGGGTCTCAAAGAACTGATCATAGGACTTCAGTTGTCAGGCCAAATAGCATAAAGATACAGTCGAAAGCAAAAGCAACCAGTACTCTGCTAGCGAACTCTGCTACAATCTCTTCCAGTCGGTCGAATCGGTTGAAGACAAGATACTTGATCACCTTGCCAATGGCATCTGAAAGTGAAGCATTGAATGAGAAGATGCAGGTGGTTTAAGCGTACCGCCAAAGATCATCAGTCCTACTGCGTTGTTGTAAACTCTGTCCACAACCTCCATCAGAAAGTCGTACCTGTCTGGAGACTGACAGAACCGACTGGCCAGCTGACGCGCCACTACTATGGCATTGAGAGCGATCTGCAAATTTTCACAATCTTTTATTGCGCATACTGTTAGCCTACAGTCTTATACAGATGTCTTCCATCTGTCTTGTGTCCATCATGTGTATTTTCTTCATGCCTGTATGCTGTCAGTCAGGTAGCTCAGTGTTAACCTTATGTAAGTGCACTTTGATTTGATTGATTGGCAAGATTCTTGCCGCAAAGAGTTGGTCGTCAGCACAAAGCTTCACCCAGGCCACCAAAAGCTGATGACAGTGAGTAGGAAAATGGGATGGAACCGACCATTCCAACAAAGCTGCTCCAAAGCATGCCACGTTGGAGGAGAAGATCAACGACATCAGGAGTTGTCCATAGAGACCAACAAGGCCTGGGGACCTCTCTCACACCAGGGGCGCACCAAGCAGACGTTGGGAGCCGACATCACCATGACGTCAACACGCCAGGCACTCTCATAGTACCTGGTGCCCAACATCATGGCTAGAGTGGCTGGCAGTCATAGGAGGGAAATGTCTGAGATAACAAACCATGGGGTCACGCAATGAACCACATAGGTCAGATCGTAGGCCACAAGTCCCCCACACATCGCACCAGATCGGATGGCCACCCGATATCGATTGTCAATGCTGTGACTGACACAGACACAAAGCATGAATCTTTGCTGGTACCATGCAAACACATCTGACAGAAAAATATGCAAAGAGAAGACAGACAGACAGACCTCAACAGTAGGATGTCTGTCGATCCCCTCCTTCAGCATGTCCAGGTCATTGAAGAACAAGCAGCGAAGAGCAAAGGCACTCATGATGGTCGGCAATGAGTTCTCCTTCACTTTCATCTCCATTAACATGTCCAGGGCCTCCAAACGCGGCTTCCACTCTGAATAAGTAAGTCTCTAACCCCTCTTACACCTAAGTAGGACACCACACTGCACTCAGTCTGGAAATACCCCCTCTGACAAGCTTGTTATCACGCTTACAGTTTCAGTTAAGCATTGTATGACAAACATTTCTTAAGCGGTCCATAGGTAGCAAAATAATTGCAAAGAATGAAGCAAGGCTGACCTTCTAGAGCGGAGAAGACAAAGGTGTCCCATATGCGCAGCTCAGAGAAACAGCCGTTGTTGTGCATAAGCTGCAGCACCCTCTCGAAGTCATTGGCGTCCTTCTTCAAAGCTGCTCGCACCAGCAATGGATAGTAGATCTAAAGCCATTCTCTCTGTACTGCAGTGCCCCTGCACAATGTAATCAGTTTCAGTGTATGTGTTTTCTTAATACGTAAATCCTGAAAAGTTTTGCCAAATTGACTGATAAATGAATGGTTTGCGTGAAGGCTATTAGAGTGACAGTGACCAAACCTGTGGTCTGGATCTGATATCCTCTGGTGTAGTCTCTGACTTGAAGAACTCCTCCAGGAGGGACTCAGCCTCTGGGTGTCCATACTCGAGTGCCTTTCTGGTCAGGATGGCCAGTCCATCATCAGTCTTGCCGAACCGCTCCTTCATCAGATCCAACTGTTCCTTTGAAACCTGCTTCCCTTTGAAGATGAACTCGCAGAAGACTGACATCGCCACTCCTGACATATTCGACTCCAGCACTTTGAGTGCCAGGTCTGTCTATAAGACCCCACTCACACATAAACCATGGTGCACTAGGTAACTGATATAGTTATACGTCTGGCACCAATACAATTATAAAGACAGGGGGAGATGCACCCACCTCTCCAGTGGCCAGCAGTTGAGCAATCAGTGCCACTTCCTTGGCAGGGTAGCCAGGTCCAGGCTGGACCATGGCCAGCACCTCATCAAAGTGCTGTACATGCTGGTGCTTGGCAAGGGTGATGAGGATGCGGTGCATGTGCTCATCCCCAAGGTAGAGTTCGTTTTTGTCCAGCTCCTCAAACATGTGCGACATCTTGGGCCAGTCCCCCAGCTTGGAGAAGGCTGACAGCATGGAGGCATAGGTGTCGGCCGTCATCTCAAAGTTGCACTGCTCCTTCATCGTCTGCAAGGGGTTGGTACAGACATGGGCAAAGGGGGGGGGCTGAGGGGGGTTGGCCCCCCATCAGGCTCTGATCTACCCCCATCAGCCGGGCGCTACCCCCCATCAGGGATTTTTGGGAAGAATTTTGTATAGAAATTTATGATAAAAATATGCCTTGAATAGGCGTAAATGAGCTCAGAATACCTAATTTTAACTTATTTTAATGAAAAATAAGCCAAAAAACCCTGATTTTCGCCAAAAATCGGACTTTTTGGCTTACCACCCCCTCAGCCCCCCATCAGACGCTCCTACCCCCCCAGCCCCCCTCAGGAATTGAAAATTCTACCCCCCCATCAGCCGACATGCTAGCCCATGTCTGGGTTGGTATGGTATATGAAAATTTTCGACAGACGCCCAAATGAATCGACACCAAAATGAAACCACGCCCAACTGTGCACGCCCAAATGAACCCAATCCCTAATTTGGCTGTTATGAGATTGTTTGGCCAAACCTAAAGGGCGCCATAGCTGACCACTACAGGTTTTATGCGACTGGTTGGCGCAGCCATATTAATTCATACACACAGCTGATGCTAGCGATATAACTAAAAGATAAATACAGGAGAGGATTTTATCTGGAAGGCAGATATTCGGATTAACGAGGTCCAGATTAAGGAGACATGACTGCAAATGTCGGTGCTCACTAGACTTTTTGCGGACAAAGCACCGTAATTATCGAACTTTGCAGCTTGGTTCCAGATGCCGACAGAGGACAATGTAAATTCAGTTTTGACTCAGCTTCTCTGGACCGCTAAACTGACGCTGCGCCCCGATATTTTGCCGATGGCGCTGCCGGCGCCAACAGACTATGGGAACCCACCTTAAGGCACACAACGTCCCGCTATTACAAGCAGAGTGACTTGGTCGGCCAGGCCAGGTCATTTGCTGGGGAGGGGTAGTTATGCCCCTGGGTCATTTCAAAATTGACACAAACAATTATACAATCAGGCCCACCAGGTTTGGCCACCAGCGCCCCCTCTAGGTTTAATCTCTCTGATGGTTAATTATAGAAAGGTGGAAATTAGAAGTGGAAGGTAAAGAAAACAGAGAAGAAAGAAAGAAAAATATCTTGAAAATTAACTTAAGTAGGAGGGTCATAGATTAGCTACCTGGACATATTATTTTTCGATTCGGCGAACTGACTTTTAGTGAAATAACCATTCGGCGAAACCTTTTCGGCCAACTGAGTTTCGGCGAAATGATTTCGGCGAACTGAACGCAACCCAGTCAAAACACCAATTGAGCCCCTCCTCCGACTTTCCTCTAAATCAATTTCTGGGTAAACGTTTGTATTCTTTAAAATTAAAATTAGTACCGTTATACGTTTTTATAAAACAACCGTTTTTGAAGGCTGATTTCGAAAATTTCATATTTTATGCAAAGTATGGAATTCTTTGTTTTGCAGCAGAGTAGGCGCTGTGAGCAATGCTGCAGGTAGAAAATGGACTGTCAGGCTATGCTGTAACACTATGCTTAGACATGTAACAGGTCATCCGCCGATAGACTCAAACTGTAGGGAGGCAACTGACTATTAAAAACGTTCAAAAACCACAATTTTGGGCGGAAATCGTCAAAAATTGGTAATTTCGGCTCAAATCATGCATGGGTCGGGGGGGTCTGGGGGGGTTTGCCCACCCGCAAATTGGGCTCGACCCCCCCAAACGACCCCACCCACCCACCTGAAGCCGACTTTTGTTCCTGACCCCACCCACCAAAATCGCCGCGACCCCCTCCAAACCGGCAGGCCCACCCCAAATTTTCGGATTTTGACTACTCCCAACCCATCTTTCCGGCCCATGTATGGCTCAAATATAGCTAAAAAGTGCAGTTTTACAAATCGCTAGCATTAGCTGCGTGTATGAATTAAAATGGCTGCGCCAATTGAACCAATCGCATTAAATGGATAGTGGTCAGCTTTGGCGCCCAGGTTTGGTCAAACAATTTCATAACAGCATGGCGGAGGTCATAAATTAGTTATCCAGATAAATTATGTTTTCGATTCGGCGAACTGATCATTCGGCCAACTGAACTGAACAGTCGGCGAAACGTTTTCGGCGAACTGATCGTATCCCACCCAACCCCTTTGGCGGATGACCTATCATGTATGCTGACAATGTTCGACTTTTTCATGGACTGCCTGTTGAATTTTGCTTCTAATGCATCCTCAGATCGCTTAGATGATTTAATTCACTGAGCTTTATAAATTGGAAAATAAATCAAAACAATTAAAGAAAAACAAAAAAAATTAGTCTTCAAAAAACTTTACTCTATTGCGCGTTCAAAAAAGAGCGAGCTGACGGTTTTTTGCGAATAACTTTCTATGGGGCCATCGGAGCACTTGGACCACTAATCAAAGTTGTAGAGGAGCTCGAGTTCTACGCCCTAATCAGCGCACCTTCCGCTCTGAACACTAATTAGCGCAAAGGAAAAAGTCAGCTAGAGTTAAGCAACGAATCGATTCTAGAGTCTTCCGGCGATTCTAGTAACATTTTGTTGACTGTTCTAGGTCAAACAGATCCAGAGTTATAACCAGTCAAAGTTGACTGAAATTGCCAAAAATAGACCATTTTAGCGAATCTCGACTTCGACCGGGCGTAATTTGAACTGATTACTGCAGTCAAAACTTCTTGTATGTGGTCATCACGACCGCTGGAATCATACATGTACTAGGGGGGGTTTGGGGGTTACCCCCCTGCTGGAAAGGCCAAACACCCCCATACCCCCCCACCCGAGACAGGTTAAAGGACCCCTCCCCCCGACCAAAAAAATACAAGTGGTGGTAGTGGCTCCAGTATTAACAAACTGGGTCAGAAATCACTAATTTTTAGCCTAAAATTCACTTGAAAAGCCTTTGGAAACCGAATTTGGCGTTTCCACTGCTGATATTTAAGAAAAATCGGTGTTTTTGGAAGCTCTTTTTGTCATTTTTTGCTTGTTTTAGCTTTAAAAGGCTATTTGGCATCTTAAAATAGCGATTTTTAGCGTCCTTACTGAAAAAAAGTGCTAAAAACGCATTTCTAGGCGTTTTGGAGCTTTTTAAAATTTGGGACCCCCACCTGGGCGAAACCCCCCTCGACCCCCCACATGAGGAAACCCCCCTACCCCCCTCCCCCCAGGTCGGCCCGGAGCTGTTACATGTATGGCTGGAATCGATTGCGCCATTTGCGGAACCTGTAAAATTGACCCTGCTACCGTAATACGGGTCCAAAAGCGAGGTGGTCCAGCACTGTTTAACATTATAGAAGGTATAAGACCGCTTAAAGCTTTCAGAATAAATTTTTTGCGAACCACAACGTCTGCTGTTATAATAGCTGCTATCCCTCACAAAAATATTTGCATTTTGACCGGAAACCATTATTACTATGAACTTTTAATAAAAATATTACTGACCACCTTACTTGGGACCCGTATTACGGTAGCAGGGTCAAATTTTCAGGTTCCGAATGTGGCCGCATCGATTCCAGCGGTTACGATTACCCCATACAAGAAGTTTTGGCTGCAGGTATTCTATATGAGTGAAAATTCCCGTCCGGTCGTTATCGAAATTGGCTAAAAGGGCCTTTTTGGCAATTTCAGTCAACTTGGACTGACTATAAGATTGGATTGGTTTGAGTCATCAAAACGATATTAGGGTCGCCGGAGACTCTAGAATCGATTGATGTCCTTACCTTATCTCAATCCCATTTAGGAAAAAAATTGATTTCTTCCGTTGTGCAAATAAGTGTTCAGGGCGGACGTCGCGTTGTTTAGTGTCATACATGTAACAGGGGGTCTCGGGCATACATGTAACAGGGGGGGTCTGGGGGGGTCTGCCCCCCCACCCGAAATAGGCCAGACCCCCCGGATGGGACCCCCCCCCCCCGAGACGATTTCACCGACCCCCCCCCCTCCGATTTTTCTGGCAAGTAAATTTTCGAGCAAATTTTTGCAATTTTTTACAATTTCACACACAAAAATTGCCAAAATCGCCTGCCAAACAGCACTTTTTAGCTGTATTTCAGCCCAAATTAGCGATTTCTGGCAATTTTTAGCCAAAAAATTGCGATTTTTTCGATTTTTGAGCGTTTTTTAGTGCCCACCCCCCTCCCCCAAAATTTGGGCTCAGACCCCCCCCGGCCGGCGCGAGACCCCCCAACCCCCCCTCCCCCCATCGGCGGATGACCTGTTACATGTATGGTCTCGGGGTCTGCCCCCCACCCGACTTAGGCCAGACCCCCTCCGATTTTTCTGGCAAGTAATTTTTTGAGCAAATTATTGCGATTTTTAGCAATTTCAGACACAAAAAATGCTAAAATTGATAGCAGATGCAGTTACGTTCTGTTATTCAAGTGCGCACACACGGTGCAATTGTGTTTTACATCTTGTTGACTGTTTTGTATAAACATAAACCTATAAAACAGCACTTTTAGCTGTATTTCAGCCCAAATTAGGGATTTCTGACGATTTTTAGCCCAAAAATTGCGATTTTCTTCGACCGATGGATGGCCAATCCCTCTCCCAAAATTTGGGCTCAGACGCCCCGGCCCCCAACCCCTCCGCCTTTGGCAGATGACCTGTTACATGAGATAAGTGTTTCCAGAAGCATGGGTAGTAAGCAAAAGTGAGGATACCGTGAGAATGTCAGAAGCGCCGTCCTCCTCACCAGCCACAATGTGACCATAAATGAGTGCGTTTATCACGTAATCCGTAACTGCCACCTCCTCCTCCTTCAGAGACGACAGCAACTCTCTAAACAATTACTGCTCACACCTACAACTCCCTCAGTCCATACACAGTTGAAAGAGAAAAGACGTTCAAAGTTTTCAGCCGGCCTCGAATAACCCTTAAAAACGCCACACCCTCAATTTTGCATATCTTTAAAACTTTGGGATAGTGTACTTAGGCTCTTCTACGGTTTAGGGCCACAAAAAGAGATCGAAACATATAATAGAGCAGTATGAGCATGAGTATATATGGCCGCGTCGTTGGCTCAGTGGGTAGCTCGCTGCCTCTGGGTCACGGCGGCCCCTGCATCCCTAGCGGTTGTAGTGGTTCATCCTCTCGGCGCGGCAAGTTTCTTGCTGCAAAGAGTTGGTCGTCGGTACAACGCTCCACCCAGGCCACCGAAAACTGGTTACAGTGAGTAGGTAAAATGGGAACCAACTGGATCTGCCGTTGCACCGAAAGCCGCTCCAAAAAGCATGCCGCGTTGGAGGGAAGATCAACGACGTCAGGAGCTGTCTGAGAGACCAGCAATAAGGCTGATACCGGTTTAGTGCCACTGGCCGGGGCGGCCGTTGGGAGCTGTCAGCACCATGACGTCACCACGCCAGGCACTCTCTTAGTACCTGGCGCCCAACAGCATGGCTTGAGTGGCTTGGCAGTGAAAGAAGGGCAAACGTCCGAGATGACGAATCACGGGGAAGCGAAATGGACCTCGAGTCTGATCGCAGGCCGTAAGGCCCCCCGCACATCGGTATCGGTATCGGTATCGGAGCATGAGTATGAGTATAGCGTAGGCTTGATTTGCTTTAAGAACAACGGTCTTGCACCCACTGACAGCAAAAGGGGAGGGTTGTTGTTAAGGAGGCTGCCGGACCTTGTGTCTCTTCCTGCTCTATAGCAGTTGGCTACTCCTAGTAAAAGGTGCACCGTTCTTTTTAGACATTGTGCACCTGTTGCCCACTAACACTCTTTCTGCGCTGTTTATTTTACATTGTACTAACATGTTGTCTTGCTTGGGCGACAAAATAAATAAATAAATAAATAGTCCGAAAGGACAAAAAGTTGCAACAAAAACAAAAACAAAACGGTAGTCTACCAATCTAGCCATGAGTATGCAGCTAAAATAGCGCTCTGAAATAATAAAAACTATGTTTGGAGGTGGCCGAAAAGATTTTGTCTTAGAAAGTGACATTCCATTAAAGCTTCCTAACTAGTCTATCGGTACTCTAAATCCGCCAAACTTTAAAACTAAACACGATTATTTAGCCATAAATGTGATTTCAAAAATCATTCTCTTAGTAATGATGGGGAAACTTTTCATTTACAGCCATTAGTTAACTTACTCCAGAACCCCAAGCGCTAGTGATCTTACCACGATTCTGTAGCTCAAGTATGGCGCTACAATAATTTCAAATAAAAAAAACATACATTTGGGGCTTCCAAACAAGCTAAATGGGCCGAAAGGGGGTCGACAAAATTTTTCTTCAAAAACACAATTCAACCAGTATTTCTTAAAGCAGTGCGAGCGAAAGCACTATACATTTTTCAAGGATTCATTTTCAGGCCTTTGATAAATCGGACAAGTTGGGACCAGCCAATTTTGTGCGGATTAGCGAATCAAAGCAAAACACTGTTCACTGCGACCTTTTTTGGGAAACCAACTTGATCTCATACCCCCATCAGTCGGCCACACCGCACAGAAAATCCGGTCACCTTCAATCCCATCCGATTTGCGCGGGCTTACGGCCTACGATCAGACTAGAGGTCCAATTCGCTACCCCCGTGATTGGTCATCTCGGACGTTACCCTTCTTTCACTGCCAGCCACTCCTAGCCATGCTGCTGCGTGTCGGTCACCAGGACGGCGGCCGGCGTGTTGATGCCATGAAGCTGACAGCTCCCGAGGGCCGCCGGTGCCCCATATGCTAGAGGGCTCCCGGCATAGTTGGTTTCTCAGACAGCTTCTGACATAATAGATCTTCTCCAATGCGGCATGCTTTGTGGAGTGGCTTCGGTGCTTAGGCAGATCCAGTCGGTTCCCATTTTACCTACTAGCTGTCACCAGCTTTCGGTGGCCTGGGTGGAGCGTTATGCCGACGACCAACTCTTTGCGGCAAGAAACTTGCCGGCGACCTTTTTTGGGAAGGCGGTCCCACCGCCGAAAATTCATACCCCGCCATTTTTTCCGGGCCATATATAGGGTGGGACCGCAAACCTTTTGTCCGAATTAACGAGAAACATAACATGGGAAAAATTGGGAGCTGGCCGGAAGGCCTTGTCCATAAGAGTAAAATTCGGATTAATGATAGATGACTGCAGAATGTAACCATTGTAACGTAATATTAACGCTGTTTAATTACTAAAACTCGAACGTTATAACCGGCTACATCTGCTTAGCCGGTCTCAAGTGGTTTCCTTGATGAATAGCTGGACCTACATTTCCCAAAAATTGTTGAATGAGCTGGCTTCGTTTCATAGAAAACCAAAACTGCCTAATTTTTTTTGGCCACAACAACGAAAACTCATGCAATTCGATCTGTGCACTGTTCGGAAGACTAGAGCATTGATTGAGGCAACAACTATTCAAGAATTGCGACGCTTATAACTTGTAACATAGATTATTTTCAGGCGTACAGTAATATTTTGTATCGAACATGTCTCTAGTTAGCGGATTGTGCTGCCGAGTAGAACTGAATTATTTCAAAAAGTGGACTGAAGCAGCTTTTCGTCTGAACGCTTCAATTACAAAGAAAGATTAAGTGAAGCCAGGACACGCCCACTTTGCCGCGGATCTCTTCATCTCAAGGTTATTTCGCCGCGAGCCAGTTAGCCGCAGTGAAAAAAACTTGTATAATTATATCAGCTCATATGTACTAGGGGGTTTGGGGGTTAACCCCTAGCTGAAAAGGCCAACCCCCCTCACCCACGAGAGAGATTAAGGGACGGACCCGACAGGAACGAGATTTTTGGGTCCGTTCGGACTCGAGTCAGAATAAATCGGAATTGGCACTTTTCCAAAATTGGTTTAAATTGTTCGAATAACCGGTTTTTTGACAAACAAACAGTGCTAGTGCTACCACATGCAACACTACAATTACATCAGAAACCCGGCTGTCAAACAGTTTTAGTAGATTAAAGAGGTCTGGTTGCCGTCAACCTACAGGGTGTGCCAAAAAAAACAACCCAGCAGATTTTTTGCTGTAGCAACCGCAAATCTCAACCGATTTGAATGAATCCTTTTTTAAATGAAAGACAAATAAATTCTTGAAAGATTGATGTACCGTTGATTAAGATAGCCTTCTCAGTTCCTGAGATATTTGTCCTCAAAATCAAAACCGAGATTTTGGCAATGAACAAGAGTGATAAAGAACAACCCGGCAGATTTTTTACTTCTGCAACCATGAATCTGAACCGATTTGAATGAATCCTTTTTTGAGTGAAAGACTGATAAATTCTTCAAAGATTGGCGCAACTTTTATTGAGATTCACAGCTTAGTTCTTGAGATATTTGCCTTCTAAGTCGAAACAGATTTTGGCAAAGAACAAGAGCGATTCCATTGCATTTCCTAATACAGCAGAATCCTACTGCTGGGGCTAATGATACTTTAGTGTTGAAGTAAACCGAGTTTCTGTGTCACCTGTAAAGCCTCCAAGAACCCTTAGCAGTAGCAGGAATCCGTTTTATTATGAAGTGCAGAATAATAAAAAAAATCCCTCTTGTTCACTGCTAGAATCACTGTTTTGATTTTGAGAGCTAATATCTCAGGAACTAAGCAGAGTACATTAATGAAAATTTCAGCAATCTTTTAAGAATTTATTTATCATTCATTTAAAAAAGGATTCATTCAAATCGGTTGAAATTTGCGGTTGCTACAGCGAAAAATCTGCTGGGTTGTTTTTTTTTGGCACACCCTGTATCTCCGACCGACCAATCAACCTTCTCGTCATTACCCAATCAGGGCAAGAAAAATTGAAAAGCTAGTCTTCTAAAACGCCTTTATAGCCAGTGAATTATTGGCACTATTGATTGCTGCTTCTACAAACTACAGAACACTTTTATGCAGTTAGACCAAGATTTCCTCACACAATACCCAAAATATAGGTGTGTAACTGAGCTAAAGATAGCCTATTTTAACGAAAAATAAGTCAAAAATCGATTTTTTGGTTTACATCCTCAACACCAGTCAAGCGCTCCTACTCCTACCTGAGGAATTGAAAATTTGCCACCCCTTGCCGAAACGCTAGCCCACGTCTGCTAGAATAGGCTAGATGACGACTTTACAGCACTAGACAGGCAAGAGTACGCAAGAAATGGTGCTACCGGCCTAACCGGATTGAAGTCGAATGTGCTAAAGATGCGTCCATAAACTTTTGTATACCTATCGATATGGAATTGTTAGTCTGTTATGACGCTTGAATGATTGATTGTAATTGGAGCAAAGCGAAACATATATAAATGCCAGCTGAACATAATTTACAAATAACCTTGCGGCAAATCGGTCGCGGCCAAGTGACCGAACCCAGTGAAGCGACAGTAATGAGATAAAATAAAGTACTTGGCCTCGGCGGTTCTGCCGTCCAAGCAGAACTTGGCCAACAACCGCTGGTAGGTGACTCTGTTGGGCTGCACCTTCTGCTCCTTCAGCTCCTCCACAAACGCTCTCGGCTCGAATTGGTGGTCGTTCTCCAGATACACAGACAACAACACGTTGTAGTGCGATATGTCCATTTGGAACTCTTAATACTCACACTGCACAGTTATTGGAGAGTAGAGAAGGTACTTGTTCTAGAGAGCAGCTCCCTCACTCGTTGCACGTACTTCATACGGTCGGCAGGTGCTTGGTCGGCCATCAGACCTCCGCAACAGCGCAGCAGCAGAAACGCCTGCTCAGAATTGAGTCTCTCTGCAACCAATCTACTGCACTACAGATGAGCACTACAGCAAAGGCCTTTGTAGCGTATTTTTTAAGAAAACATAGAATTCACAGTCAGGCACTTAACGCCGTTTATGGTACCGACACCACACATGTGCATGGTCGGCGGCTCAGGGGGTGACGGCCAGGTCTCCGTGCGTAGTTGCCTGGATATAGGTGCGAATTTTCGGCGGGAAATTCAAATTTTGGCGGGAAATTCAAATTTTTTCCCCAAAATTTCGGCTAAAAATACGGAATTTTTGGTCAAAATTCAAAAATGTTCAGTTAAAATCAGATTTTCGACAAAAAATTGCCAAAAAAACACTTTTCTGACAGAAACGTTGCCAAAAAATCGAAAATTTTCAGGGAAATTTGAAAAAATTTCGGGTTTGGTGCGTAGTTGCCTGGAGGAAGGGTGCGTAGTTGCGTAGTTGCCAAAATTGATTTCTATGGCTTAAAAACGCATCTGGAGGCTTTCTAGCATCCTCTAGCAACGTTTGGTAGATTTTTATTTTCGTCCCCCCCTGTCCCCCTCTGGGCACCCCCCATGCACATGTATGACCGACACCATTATATAATACTTGCGTTTTCGGGTCAGGGTCCCTAGCGACAGTTTTAGGAATACCGTTTTTAATGAGCAAAGCGGAACAGAGCTAAAATGATAATGTCAAGGGTTTAAATAGACCTGAAGGAGCGAGTTCGCAAGCCACCAGCACATCCTCGACTGTGTCGTGCAAGATGTAGCGTCCGAAGTCTCTGGCAGCAAACTGCAACCTAAGCAGTTGATCCTGCATGTTGATCGCTTTCTCTTCATCGCTCTAAACTGCTCTGACAGAGAGTAACAGAGTTACAGTTGAGCTGACCATTAGATCGGCACTCTTCTGTATTCTCTGACGCGGGGCGACCGTCTGCCTAGCTCTGGGGCTTGTTCTGAAGGAGGCGGTCGATCTGGAGTTGTCCGAGACCAGATCATCCACCATCTTCACCGAAGATTCCTGAGCTCGCACTGAACTCGTCGCCACACTAAACACCACCTTTTCACATACATGTAACAGCTCTGGGCGGACTTGGGGGAGGGGTAGGGGTTTCTGAAGAAGCCACTACTGGTACTTGTATTTTTGGGCCGGGGCGTCCCTTAACCTCTCTCGGGGAGTGAGGTTGGGTTGGCCTTTCCAGAAGGGGCTAACCCCGAAACCCCACTAGTACATGTATGGGAACCCTAAGACTGACTTTTATTTCATTAAATGTAGCGCTGTTTCTTGGTTACAATTCGGTAAAAACCAATCTGAGCCCGTATTCACCAAACGTGATAGGTAGTTCGTCTGGCTAAACTGACTAGATTTTGAGTATAACGTACTGGAACTATAACATTTTACCTAAAACATGATACATGAATTCACCAACCCTATAATGTTATAGGGTAGTGCGTTTTAGTTCAATAACGTTATAGGTGGGCATTCTCAGTTAGTTCTAATCAGG
The DNA here is from genome assembly GCA_030248155.1 of Sabatieria punctata. Lineage (NCBI taxonomy): Eukaryota > Metazoa > Nematoda > Chromadorea > Araeolaimida > Comesomatidae > Sabatieria > Sabatieria punctata. The sequence continues at coordinate 49,464 of JASANB010004705.1, forward strand.
TCTTTAGGTGATTTTCTGTAGCAAATGTTTCAAATGTGGCCGTGTGGTGCAGGTGTCGGCTAGATCTAAACGTGCGCCATGTGGCCGGCCGTTCTAAGCCTATCAAACGATTGCCGTGGTGCCGTCTTTGTTTTCGGCTGGTGTGATTGGCTTGACGCCTTCCTCTTGATAGGATGATAGGAGTTGGATGCAAGGTAGCGTCGAGCAACGCAAACTTGAACTTCTGGAGAAATAGGGCGGTTTCGATTGCACTCAACAGCCAAATCAGCTCGAAAAACATAAAGCCAAATGCTCAATGGAAGGGCGATCGAGCCGAAAACGCTTGAAGAGTTGATAGTCCGTTAGGTCCTCTAATGGGCTGTAGATGTCGCGATACACTGGGCGGGCATTAAGGTTGAAAATTGGCACCAAATCGGCCATTTCACAGCACACTGAGAGAAAGAAAAAGACCAACTAGCCGCTGCCTCTAGGGCGTTCGAGAGCACTCTAGTCGATCTATAACGTTCTACTCCCTAGTACAGTATACCTGTTTGGTTGGTGAATACGAGTAAACGGTTTAGGTGGTGCTCGACGCCTATAACGCGCTAGCTAAGACGTACTAGCTAGCGCATATAATGTTTGGTGAATACGGCCTCTGGGCCCAGCTGCAAGCCGGGGATAGTGAGAAATTTGGAAGAACAAAAATTTCCAATTTGAGGTTACATTTCAAAATTGTTACAGAAAGCCAACTTTTACGCTACTTTAAGAACGTTTGACGCGTACGGCCGTAAAGTACCCCCCACACACATCGGATCGGGGACTCTCCGATTTTTCCGCCCCCTCCGATTTTTCGCCTCCCCCCTCCGATCTTCTGGGAAGTAATTTATTGAGCAAATTTTTGCGACTTTTTTGCAATTTCAGACACAAAAAATTGCCGAAATCGTATGCAAAAAGCACTTTTTAGCTGAATTTCAGCCTAAATTAGCGAAAATCGATTTTGAGCGTTTTAGTGCCCAAATCAAAATTTTGGCTCAGACCCCTAACCCGCCTTCAGCGGATTACCTGTTACATGTATGCTCTTAATAGGTAATTGTCAGCATTATTGCTTCAAGTTGCTAAATAATGAAAAGAAGTGACAAAATTAGCACCACATTACGTTAGAGAGTCAAGATGTGGGTTGGGCGAGTGTCTAATAAGTTCAAAGGGTACCCCATAGTTTTAAGAAGGTGGGCAGAACGTCGGTTGATAATGCGACGTAGGGAATGTCTCACTGCCCACATCTTTCGCTTTATAAGTGCCAACACTTAAAGCCAACAGAAAACGCCGAGTCCACAGTTCCAGCAATATCCTCCTTCCTTCCTCTGAAACTGAATCAAACATACCAAATTAGGTCCACTCACTCTTCTACTAAGGTCGCGAAAATTGAGATTCCTAACTAGAACAAGGTTCTGATTCAGAGACTTCAAGTAAGCATGGACAGAGTCGGATTCCGTTGTTTATAAAGGGAACACTTGCAGCGAATAAGTAAAAGACATTCCACATAACAGTTCCACATACATGTAACAGGGGGGTCTGGGGGGTCTCCCCCCCACCCGACTTAGGCCAGACCCCCCCCCCCCCCCCGAGACGATTTCACTGCCCCCCCTCCGATTTTTCTGGCAAGTAAATTTTCGAGCAAATTTTTTTACACTTTCACACACAAAAATTGCCAAAATCGCCTGCAAAACAGCACTTTTTAGCTGTATTTCAGCCCAAATTAGCGATTTTTATCGATTTTTAGGCCAAAAATTGCGATTTTTTCGATTTTTGAGCGTTTTTTAGTGCCCATCCCCTCCCCCAAAATTTTGGCTCAGACCCCCCCGGCCGGCGCCAGACCCCCCCAACCCCCCTCCCCCATCGGCGGATGACCTGTTACATGTATGCAGTTCCACAAAAATCCAGATAGATTTTTACCTATTTCTAAGGTTTTTTGGATGATTTTCTGGAGACCTTTCTCAGCTCTAAAAGAACGTATGCCTCTATGGTGCAAACGGCTAAGAATGGCTTGCCTATGACAAGGCGCAATCAGAGTTAGTGCGAATTTGTGCTGCAAAAGAGAGATGCGAGAGGGCGAGCGAGCATCGCAGTCTGAAGATAATCATCAATGGACTTGGCACCTGCTACAGAGTACAGACAACAAAGTCATTCCCTTCCTAGTCAACGATCTCTTCTCTGAACTGAAAATTGACAGTGCTAACATATCCAATATCTGGATTATTGTTGGTTGGGTTGTGGAACTAAAGAACCAAATGACTAAGAAGATCATAATGCAAAGAGAGAGCTGTGCTGTCTTCGACGCCTCAATCCTCCTCCGTCTATATCAGCTTTCACCTAACACCATGGCAGGCCAAAAAGGTTTGATCTGTATAATGACTTAAGAAAAAGACTTCTTGATTACCCCATGCTCAGCATTAGTAGTCTTAAACCAAGTAGGTAAATCACCTATTTCTTAGTTGTCATAGCTAATGGGTGGGGGCACAAGTCGGTCAAACGGCCATGTCCACCCATGGACAACCGAATACCGAAGCGGATTTTCGGAACCGAATAATACCGAATATTGATTATTCGCAGCGCGATTGCAAAAATATACTGTCTAACTACTACTTCTTGTTTCTTGCTAAACTTTTTTGTGCTAAAACAGCTGTAGAGTGACGTATTGTTTGAATGCTATAGATTTATCCATGCCTATGACTAAAACAAACCCAATTTGGTCGCTCTGCTGACGGTATAAAACGAGTACATTTGCGGACAAACAATTTCAAGAGGCGCGAGTTAGGCCACAAGTGCCCTGATTAATCATGTGTAATCACAGCACAAAGACACTAATCCTCCTATTATCCGCCACATGGCGGAGATTTCATGAAAACACTTGTCCCTAAGCCTGAAGCTAAGCCTAAGCCTAAAACCGAAGCTAAAAGTTGGGTTTGACAGCGGGTTGGGCGAAAGGGCCGTCTCATTATCTGGAATGTGGCGGATAAAAGGAAGATATTTACGCGCGAATCACAAATGCATACAGAAAGTTGGAGGAAGGGAGCATCCATCCAGTACTACTGTAAGCACCGGAGCTGGCAGCTTAGGCATACAACTTAGATTGGATGAATCGTTTGAAAAGATAGATGGGATTTTATACGTAGAATTTGGTAGATAAAACAAACGCTTAGGTCAAGAAGTGGAAATCTGACAGCGTAGTCTACTACTGAACTGAAAAGGCCGAAATGTTGTTGTTCATTACATTTTTTAAAGTTAGTAATTATTAGTAAGTTTATTATTATGTAAGTTAAACCTTGACCTTGAAGTTCGTTAATTTTTCGTGTGAATAGTCGTTGTTTGCCAAAGTTTTAGCATAGTAAATGAACAGAGAGATGCAAAAGAAGAAATATCTCGGTGATTTCTGCACAAATTTGATCAAAACAGTGCAATTTTAACGGTTTTACAATATTCGGTATTATTCGGTGTGAAAAATACCGAATTCGAATAGCACTAGTAACCGAATTATTCGGTTCATACCGAATAATACCGAACTTCGGTTGCATCCCTACAACAAGAGTCTCTGAACGACTGTTATTCATTTATAATTTATGGATCAACAAAACCGACCCAAATTAGGCCCACCTACTCTGCAATTGGCCACCGATCAAGCACATTTATTAGAAATGGCATGCAAAAACGCTAGGGGAGCTTCGCGTCTCAAACAAAATTCGGAACAAACAAACAAAATGCGGAGATTGCTCGATTTGCAAATTTTGAATACAGACGACCGAATATATTATCAAATGACTGCTGCTGACAATCTCTTGAGCATTATTTTACACATCAACACCTAATTACCGCATGCTATATTCAGCTTTACCTCAGATACGTGTTTTCGGCATCGGAACAAATCCTGTAAAACGAGCGCACTCAAATTGTTAATCTTTAACAAATACGATTGAATTAGGAATCAGTCAACTGCTTTCGACCTCTAGATTACTGCTATTAACACTAACACACCCGCACATCTGCAACCCATCACTATATGCTACCTCAGATTACGTGCTCTCGTTCTACGCCTTACTTCACGATTATCGGCCGATTTCCCCCCGAACCACACCTGGGAAACTTGCTAGAAACGAACGAACGAACTGTTATCGCTATACATGTAACAGCGGGGGGTGTGGGGGGTCGGCCCCCCCCCCCGAGATTGGCCAGACCCCCCCCCCCCCCGGTTGCCCCCCCCCCCCCCCCCGAGACGATTTCACCGACCCCCTCCGATTTTTCTGGCAAGTAAATTTTCGAGCAAATTTTTGCAATTTTTTTACAATTTCACACACAAAAATTGCCAAAATCGCCTGCAAAGCAGCACTTTTTAGCTGTATTTCAGCCCAAATCAGCGATTCTTGGCAATTTTTAGCCAAAAAATTGCGATTTTTTCGATTTTTGAGCGTTTTTTAGTGCCCACCCCCCCCTCCCCCAAAATTTTGGCTCAGACCCCCCCCCGGCCGGCGCCAGACCCCCCCACCCCCCCCCATCGGCGGATGACCTGTTACATGTATGGTTATCGCCCAACAGAAAATAAAATAGAGTTAGGAAGCACGAAACGCGGTTACAGTATAAAACGACGGTATATGGAGGCGAAAGCCGAAAATGCATATGATGGCATCGGTAGACCTACAGAATTAGCACAGTAAGAATGATTTGCGATCGAAACCCCAGCACGGTGGCCCTTTTTAAACGACGCCCATCATGGTAGATGTGACAATTTTCTATCGATTAAACGTAAATATATCAATCTTCGTCTAAACCCCTGGACGGTGGCCCTTTCATGTGAAAAATGGCCAAAAATTGTCTACACTTGGAACACTAATCGGCGCAACTAGTGATCGCGGTAGCAAAAAAGAGTGTTAAATGGAATCGGCGCACAATCATCCACGGTCGCTACTCCCACCGGTCTGCGTCTGATGAGATTGATTTTACCTACCTGTACCTCTACTACTAGAAATACTGAGTAATACTCAAAAGTTAAACTGGAACCATAAAGAGCTTTGAATATCAGTGCCCGAAAAACGGTCCACAGACAAACTGGCAATTCCAGCGGACGAAGTGAGCATTGTGTTTCGGGATTGGTCGGCGTCAATCCCAGGGTCGCAGCCTGAAAGTGTGTTTCAAGTAGACCTATTTCTTTTTCAAATTTGAATATGTAGTCGTAGTTAGTAGTCTTCAAAAATCACCAAAAATATTTTGTAGTCTTAGTTAGTAGTCTTTAAAAACCCAAATTTTTAATATGTAGTCGTAGTTAGTAGTCTATTTGTAGTCTTTGAAATTTGTGCAAAAATTTCTTCAAATTCCGAGTAAAGTAATAAAAAAGTCAGTGCTAACTATGAAAACGATGTAATTAGCAGCAGAAAAGCAGTACGCACATATGCAATTGAATTCTCTGCTAGAAGTTTACCGAATTATTGACAAGAAAAAGAGATAGTGACAGCCTTTCAATGTACGTATGCTAAACACAACAAACAGCCGCTAAATCACAACAGGTCATTTACTCAGAGAACAGAAAGTGTCCATTGACGCGAGACATAACTTCCGCTTCCAAATTCGTGTGGCTGAGAGAGTGTCGTTTTGTTCCCAAAGCATCCGCGCAATCACTAAACACTCGCTCAGATGGCGCCGTGGTTGCAGGCACGCACAGCAAGTCCAGTGCGAAAGGGGCAATGTTAGGGTATTCCTGGAAATAATTGTTTTGTTGTTCTGCCGCTTTGCTCAGAGATATAATAAATTTCATACCATTTTGTGGCTTGCCAAAAGGCCAATCCAGAAGGAGGTGAGTTTTACTTACAAAATTTTTATTTCACTAGTAACAAGATCCATATACGCAAGAAACAAGTTCGTCTTGACATTGTATGTCACCCTTGATAGAAGGTCGCCATTTGGCGACCGCCTCCTCACAAAGGAATAGTAAAAAATTCCATTTCACGCAGATACGCGCTGTAAGCTAACTGGGCGCTGAATTGAATGTAGAACGAACGATACTCCGACTGCAAACTCTTTCATACTACTGACTACTAATTCACAAATTCAAAAAGTATTTTGTAGTCTACTTGTAGTCACTAAATTTGAAATAGTAGTCTTATCAATTTGTAGTCTTGATGACGTCACAAATGGCCAAAAATTAGTTGTTAGTAGTTAGTAGTTAGTAGTCACTACAAAATAGGTCTAGTTTCAAGGAGACTGCTGAGCGCTTCCGGCACGCCTTTCTTACCAGAGCAGGAGGTCTCATGTGAGAAGACGGCGAAATTAGAGGTCTGAAGTTTAACCGCTTTTTCCGACGGACCTTACCTTCCAAGAACGGCAGCGTGACGCCAAGCTGAGAGGAGAGTTGCAACCTGGTTGGAAGAATGGTGAAAAAGACATGGTGATTAGGAGTGGTGCTTGTGTCTAAGCTAACAAAACAAACACCAACCGTCCAGCTGAGTAAATGGATGTAAAAGGCTCATCGAGCTTATTATTCTGTTAATGGTGGCAGTATGAAAAACAACATTCCGCTCTCAGAATTCTAGGGCCGTTATTGCTGTGTCGAAGACCGGGTTGTCTAGAGATTTTAGTCATGTGATTCTTCATAATCTTTTGTTGACTCGCAATATCGTACGCTCAGATCGGGTTCGGCTGGTGGAGGTGTTATGTTACTTAATTCCAAGCATTTTACTTTCGAAACAAAGCAGATTTTTGGAAATCAATTCCTAGAATCTGTACGGGTGGAGTTGCATGTTTCCGGTTATGACAAAACATTTCTTAAGCTTGGGGTACCCCTTCGGCAGAATCCTATTAGTCAACCGAGCATTTGCGAGGTTCTATTCCAAACAATCTTCCTTGTGTTATTTTAGGTGATTTCAACTATCCGGCAATTCGATGGGACGAAACAGAAGCTGGTTTGGCCCTTCTGATTTATTGTTTTACGATTTTCTTTTGGAGAGTAGTTAGGAACAGTCTTATTACAGCCAACTCACGAGCAGCTATTGGGGGAATTGTCAGGGGAAATTGTAGTATAACCGGGTTTAAGTGGCATAACCGCTACCTTTGCCAACAGGTCAAATCAAACTACCTAAAAAGAAGCTGATGCAGAATTGTGCAAAACATGAGTAATCGATTTTATTGCCTCCTCCAGTTCAAAACACAATTCATTCTAACTACCTAATGTGGTATGCGCAGTAAATACACCATCAGTTATCTGAAGGGGTAAAGGCTGCTCAATGTGAAGGCCGTTCGGGGTAAAGGAAGTGGCAGGCGAGCTGAAATCAGAGTTGTCACTGAAACGAGACAAGCCAGGTGAGAAGGTTTACATCGCACAGTAGTTGCATCTCCCTCTCAACATAATACTTGAGTGCGCCGAAGTTCTGCTCATCGATAGGCTCCTCACACCGCATCAAGTCCTAAACAGCACATGGCTTATTTTGGTTAGACCTAGTTCATAGTCACTATTAACTACTGTAACTACCTGACTGTTGGGAAAATGAGACTACTAATTAACTCTAACTACAAGCTAAATCCACTAACTACATATTTTTTCATTCATCCTCAGTTTGTAGTCACAAATTTTGAAATCTGCGCGGTTGTTTGCAGATATTTTGTAACAGTTTAAGTTAAGAGTCAGTCTCTGGGCCAATCGAGTTTCAGTATTCAGACCCAAAAAATGAAACTTTGGCGTGGAGGGCTCAAAGTTGGAGGACTAATGCGTATGGATAGGTTATATAACCACCGCAAAAGATATCCCGACTCGACGCTCCACGCTCGAGATATGGCCTTCTGAAAATCGGTCCGCTTAACTATGGGACCAAAATTTCAAAATCGAATTTCTAGCGCACTAATCAGTGTTGGGACTTAAAAATTGGGGGTTTAGGGTAACTTTTAGAGTACTTTCAGAATCAATGGTCGAATTCCATTTTCAACGAAAAAATTTTTTTGCCTGAAACGGGGGCTTCCAGATGAGCTAGGGGGCTCGAAAGGGGGTCGAAAAAAATTTTTTTCGTTGAAAATGGAATTCGACCGTTGATTCTGAAAGCACTCTAAAAGTTACCCTATACCCCCAATTTTTAAGTCCCAACACTAATTATTGCGCTAGAAACTCCAGCAGGAAATTTTGGTGCAGTACCAAAACTAAAAATTTGAGGATTTTTCAACTTTGAAGCCATATTTCACCACTTTCTTCCACGGGTCAGCCAATGTGGCTTATACCAAAATGTAGGGAATTGATAGCGCTACAATATTCTGAAATAAAAAAAACGGTGTAGCGGGGGTTCCAGACGAGCTAGGGGGCTCCAAATGGGGTCGAACAAAATTTTTTTCATTGAAAATGGAATTCGACCATTGATTCTGAAAGTACTCTAAAAGTTACCCTAACCCCCCAATTTTTAAGTCCCAACACTGATTAGTGTGCTAGAAATTCGATTTTGAAATGTTGGTCCCATAGTTAAGCGGACCGATTTTCAGAAGGCCGTATCTCGAGCGTGGAGCGTCGAATCGGGCAAACCTTTTAGGTGGTTATATAACCTATTCATACGTATTAGTAGTCCAACTTTGAGCCCTCCACGCCAAAGTTTCATTTTTGGGGTCTGAATATGGCAAAGGATCAAGACTCGATCGGTTCAGAGACTGACTCTTAAATTTTTACAAAAATCACGAAAATTTTTCATTAATCACAGAAATTATAATCAGTGCTTGGCATCGTAGTTCATTGATAATCAAGTTTAGTTTAGTAGTTAGTTGTACTGTAATTATAAGTGCATACAATGTACATAAATGACAAGTATTAGATCAGATCATCCAATGATTAAGGCTAGATTGTCCACCACCATACATGTAACAGAGGGCGGTCTGCTCAACACGAAAGAGCCAGGCCCTTCAATTGGGGACCCCCAAAACGATTTTTTCGGATCCCTCTGACCATTCTTTCTTCTTCTTCGAAGTAATTTTTTGAGCAAATTTTTTCGATTTTTAGAATTTCAAACACGAAAATTCCTAAAATTGCCTGTAAAAATAAATGCATTTTTAGCTGTATTTGAGCCCAAATTAGCGATTTTTGGCGATTTTTTTGTGTTTTTCAGTACCCAAAACCCCCTCCCCATAAACCGATGTCGTGATTTTTGCACAGCCCATTGGGCATACAAATTGACTACTAAAATTTTGTGGGGACAGGGTTGGATATTTTTCCGAAAAACCTCGGCCTGTTCTTTTCCAGTTTTTTTCGTTTTTTTTTTCGAAATCGCGGAAAAAACTCTAGCTCAAGTTCTTGATATCCTAGTTTTATGATTCTAACACTTTCTAGCGCCTTCCTCAGTCCTTTCAGACCAGAAATACACGTTTTACATAGATATAAATCACGAAACAGGCATGAAACAGTGCCTGACAGGCTCCATCAATAAGGGTATATGCAAATTTTCTTACAGCAGTTTGCATTTTTGTTTTATCATGCCAAATTTGGTCTTTTCTGTTGTTTTTCTAATAGTTTTGGGTCTGTATGGCCTATTATATATAGCAAAAGTCCATTTTTTAACAGAAAAATGACATAAACTAGCTATTTCTAGCTTGAGTTTTTTCAACGATTTATGTTTTTTTCTGACCCTTAGGAAAAAAACCGGTTTTTTTCGAAAAAAAAACGGAAAAATACACACCTCACATCCCTGTGGGGAACTAGGTCTAACTTTGATACACATAATTAAGACCCAGCAAGTGTCATGTTTAGGATTTACATAAAAGGATTTTGAAGAACAATGTTCTAAATAGAAGTTTGACGGACTGTCAGTCTGTAGTTACTAACCGGGTAGACATAGCAGTAGAAAGCGATGTAAGTGGCCACGTGATCCTCGAATGGCCCAAACTCAGCTGCATATGCCAGACACTAAACAAGCGAGGTTATTTGATAAAACTATTTCTACCTAAATCATTGCCATTCACACATTGCTCAAGATATCAAAAATTGTTGTTGTTATTGTGTAAAATGATATTGCTCCCTTCCCCAGAATAAACTAACAATCAGCTTACCGTATAGTGAGTGCTGTTTATAGTACCCACCCGGGTGCTATATATGGCACTTAGGGTTTTGCGAAAATAAAATTGAATCCATTTATAGAATCCGGGTACTATATATAGCACCTACGAAATCTGCTCTATAGGAAACTAACAACAGTATGTGAAGTTCTTTGCTCAAATTACCGATTTGCCGTAAAAAAATAGGTTATGTACTGAAACGGAGTTGGAGGTCTTTACTAGTAGTTCTTGGATACAACACAACATACGCACTCGAACGCACTCACACACAACTACTCGGTAGCACGATAGTACAAACACTCACACAAAACTACCAAATTCTTCATCACTCCCCTTTCAACGAGTGTCGACTGGCCGCCGCTGTGCCTGACAATCGGGGAAAGTGAACTGCGGGAACTGCTCCGCCTGTTGACTCGGCATCTCCGGAAAACTGCTCTGTATTGACACCGTATTGACCCGATCTCTTGCGTGCCACGTTTCGGCCTTTCTGCGCCTTTGTCTTCATCTGGTGACTCGTCATGGGAGAAACGGGATCACATCTCTTGACCAACAAACTCAAACGAACTAGCATTCTTTCCGTCTGCCTTCTTTTTCTCTTTCTCTTACTTCTCTTCATCCTCTTTCTCTCGATTCTCTTCATCCTCTTCATCTTCCACTTTCGTTGCTTCCTTCCACCTCTTCTCATAATCTCACACCTCATCATCCTTCTTCTCTTTAACATTCTCTTGCTTCTCAAAATCTTGCTCCACATCACTTTCTTCCTCATCACTCTCCCTCCTCTCAGAACTCTTCTCCTCATCTTCTTCACCTTCTTCTTCCTCTTCTTCCTTCTTCCTCCAAACATCCTTTCTCTTCCTTCTCTTTCTCCCCCATCTTCCTTTCTTTTTACTCTCTTCCTCTTCATCCACATAACTTCTTTCTCTTCATCTTCCTTCCTTCTACTCTCCTCTTCTATCTTCTCTTCCAATTTCCTCTCTTCTTTTCCTTTTTTCCTTCGTTTCAGTACATACGTACATCAGAACCTCTATTGCATTATGTACTGTTTTTCTTCATACAAACAAGGTTTGCCACAAAAAATACTGTATTTCTCGCACCTTTTGTATTTATAACAGCTCATTGCAGATTAAAATCTGTCTCCATTTATAGTAGCCCGGGTACCATAAATAGAGGGTAATAAACAGCACTATACGGTACATTGTTTCCTGTCATGCTCAGTTTACTCTGGGGTATGATTGCTAAGCAGTAAATCAATCATGTGGATGACAATGCACGGTTAGAAGAGAAAGTGTAAGATTGTACTTGCTCCTCAGAGATGTCCCATCCATGCAGTTTGCAGACGGTCTTTCCCCAGGTGAAGTTCAGCAATAATTGGGTGGCTTCTACAAGCGTGTCGAAGGGCAGTCTGGTCGGGTCTGTCTCAACCGCCTTCATCACAAAACTGCTCCAGTTGCCAGTGTAGTGGTGACAGTGGTGGAGACAGGCTGCAACCGTATCACTGTATTAATGGAGCCTAACCCATGCATTGTACTTGTAGGACAGCTGGTGTAGCAGTCGGGTACAGAGCCGTCAGACAAATAACAGTAGGGCGGATGGTCGTAATTAGCATGGTCCATAATGCAGTAGTTGTGGTCGCCCGGGTAGGGGTTGTTGAACGCCTCAAACAACCCCTTCCACCTCTTATAAGAAGCACAAGTAGTTCCGTCGACTGCGGTGTTTTTGAAGGGCATAGCGCGAGACACTGGCTCCCGACATGCCCGCAGGTCCGACCGGTAGCATTGCCAGTAGTCATTCCAACAGCCTGCAATTATTTCATTCATCTCTGCACTCTCCGCCATTCAGTTTCAATTTGGTCTCATCTAGGTTACATCAGTTGAAAGGAATCAAATCGAGAACGGAAATCAGCTGTACATCTAATTAATGCAACTTACACAGTCAAGCAGTAGCTCTGCATGTGGCACCGGTACCGTATTAATATATAGATGAGTGTAGTGTAGGTGGGTACACCTTTTTGGTGGAGGTAGAAAGAAAAAACCGCTTAACTAACTTTTAGGGCAGGGACCCCAAAAATAAGTAGACATATTTCTTTTTTACAAATTTTAATTTTAGTCGTAGTTAGTAGTCTCTAAAAATCGCCAACCATAATTTGTAGTGTTAGTTAGTAGTCAATTTGCAGTCAGCAAAACTTTGAATAAAATTACCAAATTTTTAGATTTAGGATACGAAACAGGAATTTGAAAATCTAAAATAGTTAACCAAACAAGGGAGAGGTGGATATTTAAGGAATAACAACTATTTTTATGCAAGGTGATGTCAAAAATGCATGTTATTTTCTACTACGAAAGTTTTAAATTTTTGGATTAACTTCAAAATGCACGGTTTTCTTGTTTACAACTTCACAAAGAATATTTTCGTTTTCAGTCTACCTATATTATATTTTTTACGAAGAAACAAACAAACGTGCACTTCGCTTTGTTTACAAACGATCAGAACTTCTATAAATATTCCATAATATAACAGGAAAATTGCCTTTGAATGACAAAAAAGTTGTCAAAACTAGTGAACAAGCTCAATTAACAAAAAGCCACCGATAAAATGGCACCATTGCCGTTTCTAAGTGGTTAATGTGCATGATATGACCAAATAAATTCAAGAAATTGCTGACTACTAATTCACAAATTCAAAAAGTATTTAGTAGTCAATTTGTAGTCACTAAATCTGAACATGCAGTGGTAGTGAATTTATAGTTTTGAGTACGTCATAAAAGCCCAAAAATTAGTAGTTACAGTAGTCTAGTAGTGACTACAAAATAGGTCTGTGATAAGCAGTAGAGACAGTAGAGTAGACTGGTTAGGAGAAGACTTACGAGCGTCAAGGTCGTAAACAGCCACCGCTAAGTCTCCTCCACAAAGATGCATGTTCAAGTCGCCCTCACATCCGTCTCTGCACTCAGATTCTGGGAGCTTCACTGCCGACGGGTTCAGCTGGTAGCCACAGTGACACCACAGACCGCGCCTCAACCCTGCAACACAGCTGACAGTTCAGCTGCATCTGTTAGCAAAGACGAAGATCACCTGCTAAGTTGAACCCTCTATCTTGGCATTGGTAAATGCATGTATCCACTGTTACGCCATACAGGTTAATTTCCGGTCCCACAACACTCACTCTGTACGGCTCTTCTCGGTAACATCCAGCAAAGGCAGCGCTCTCAACTGCACCTTTAACATCACACGCCTACGTATACAGTACTGCTAGCAGCTCTCAAAATACCAAACCATCAGAAATCTGTCACCTTCCTCCAAGAAGCTAGAAAACTATTACATTCCTATTACTATTACCTGAAGCCAGCAGCAACGCAAGTGTTACACAAATTGCACGAGTGAGCATAGCAGAAACTTGGGCGAACCAGAGAGGCAAGTTGTGGTTTGAAATTTGCTGAACCGACCGTTTTAAATCAGGGAGATGTTGAAAGAAGTGCAATATCTAGTAGTTTCTATTGTGGTTTCCAACTGGACTTCTCTGTTTCCTACTAAAAACACTGTAATATTAGTGTTTTTGCCAGTAACCAGGTGAGCTGTGCAGACACTGAAGAAATTGCTCTCTTTTTATGTAAATATGGCGAAAGGCTCGATTCGATTGTACAGTGGTTGGTTGGTAAGTGTTGGAATGGAAAGTAAGTCAGTTGACTTGAAATTGAAACACTTGCTCTTACAGTACTCTGTTGGACGACTGCTTTGTTAAAAGATTCAATTTTATTCGCGGGGTTTCAAAAAGCAAAACCTGTACATAGATGAGGACGCAAGCAATATGGCTGCTCTGCATTTGGAGAATCTAGTTTAAATAAGAATCTGTGACCAAATAAGAACTTTTAAAATTTTTCAAGTTTATTCGCTACCCAACAAGAAGTTTGGGAAACAGGCCCTCAAGTCGTCAATGACCAGAGTTTGGCAGTCTGTAGCGTCGGTGCAACGGCAGATCCAGTCGGTTCCCATTTTACTGTACCTACTCGCTGTCACCAGCTTTCGGTGGCCTGGGTGGAGCTTCAGCCGACGACCGACTCTTTGACGGCAAGAAACTTGCAGAGAAACGAGAGGATGAGCGCATGAGCACGCGCACAGTGGCTGTGCGGCCTAAACCACAACACCAACTGTGCCGGTATTCCCATGCTTTTGGCACCCATGCTTCAAATTTGAGCCTATCTGCTCAAGGTTTGCAGAAATTATAGCAAACATATGTTTCCGTTTTTTAAGACACCGTGTGAAAGAAAACAACTCAGTAATTGACCGACAAACATACGTAGGACGTTGTTGCGATACTGGGTTTGTTACTTCTCTAGTAAATACATTGTACATAACATAAGATCCTGTCAACGAAGACTCTGTCTACCAGTCAGAAAACTCCATTAAAAGCTGTATTTGCAAAAAAATGCGTGTTAAGCACGGACTACGTCCGTCCGAATCAGTGACACTGGCGTATTAGCTGCATTTGAAAGGTTGCAAGAAGACAATGCGTACTGTAGTGGATTGTGAATTTAAATATAAATTCGGTCAGTCGCAGTGGAGCGGTGTGAGCAGATCAATCAAGACTGCAGAGTAGAGGTGCTGGGTCAAAGAGCTAAATTAGGCGAGGGAAAGCTGCGTATCGGGCCGGTAATTGGTTCTAGCCAAACAGCAGACCGGCTTATATGCACTTTACTCATATCCGCTTACACAAACTCCGCTTTCTAACAGCCCGCCTGCCTTTCTGAGGTATGTGCTGCTGCGCCCACCCTACACATGCCTCTCTTCACCACTCGCAAGGATAAGAAAGGTAGGTGCTTTTTTGATAAATCTCAAGCACTAATGCCTGCTTCACACCTGCCTGGAATAAGCGCTATGCGCTGTAAAAGTTGAACAGAATATAAGTCTAGCGCATAGCGCACAGCACCGCTCTTAGCGCTTATGCCACGGCGCATAGCGTACAAATGTATATTCCCGGCAGGTATTTAAACCGGGTCTGACTGTTGTTAAGCACTCAGAACAATTCCCCTAGAATTGCATAAAATAGCTAACAGTAAGCGAAGAACAAGCATCCAACAAACTAAACAGCTAATCGTGTCTTAAAGTCGGAAGTAATTTCGAAGTTAGTTTTACAAAGTACCTACCAGGGATGTGAGGTGTGCTTTTTTCCGGTGTTTTTTCCAAAAAAACCCCGTTTTTTCCCTAAGGGTCGGAAAAACATAAATAACGCGAAAAAAACTCAAGCTAAAAATAGCTAATTCATGTTTATGCTTTATGTTATTTTTCTAGTAAAAAATGGACTTTTGCGTTGTATAATGGCCATACTGACTCAAAACTGTTAGAAAAAACAGAAAAGACCAAATTTGGCATGATATGACAAAAATGCAAACTGCTGTAAGAAAATTTGCAGATAGCCTTTACTGATGGAGCCTATCAGACACTGTTGCATTCCTGTTTCGTGATTTATATCTTTGAAACACGTGTATTTCTGGTCTGAAAAGACTGAGGAAGGCGTTAGAAAGCGCTACAAATCATAAAACCAGTCTAGGATACTCAGAAGTTTGGTTGGACTTTTTTCCGCGATTTAGGAAAAAACCAAAAAAAACTGAAAAAAAACAGGCCGAGGTTTTTTTCGGAAAATATCCATCCCTGGTACCTACAACATAATTTTTGGTGACAAAGTTAGAATTCCGCTAGGCCAGTTTTACCGTAGTGGTAGAAATAAATCAATCTGTTAATCTAGCCTGGGAAATATGCACAAAAATGCTGCGTTTCTAAACAGACATTCCTCAGGACTTAAAGTCAAAACCAGACCAGTGGCCAGATGGGCATGTCCGAAATCAGTTCTTGTATTTTTTGTGGACAGTAGCGGAAGCTGCTGAAGTTAGTTTTTGACTGCCTGTAAAATCTGTAAATTAACTGTACACACTGAGCTCCAAATTGAATATTGTCTGTCAGGCAAGTTTCTCACGCACCCAAAAGCCCAAAGAAAAGACTAGAAAGCCGCATTTCTACCGAACAAAGCAGACTAATTCTTAAAAGGAGCAGCGTGCCAAGAGCTCGTTGTGTTTTTGGTTATTAGATCTTAAAGGCCTTCCATTCTGGCCGCTCGTACTAGCCAATTTGGGCGATTGAGTTGGCCTTTAAATTAGTGATAGGAAATTGCGCAAATTGTGGCGGCCCGCGGCGCCGGCGGGCGCTTTGGCTAAATGGTTTTACGGTTATTTACCATCGGCCGACCGACTTTTGCTCAGTTCAATATTTTGCGCCTCGTTCTGATTCAATTTCGAACTGCCCTTACACGGCAGCATGTCTCTGCTCTCAGTCGCTTTACATGGAGTGCCTTAGAAGAGAAAGATCAGCGCTTAATCCCAGGCTTAAAGTGCACCTTGCCATACTTGATTAAGACTTCACTTTACTCGTGTCTTCGCATTAGCACATTTTCTTTGTGCACTCGGTGCGTTAAGTCGGCGGGTCGTGGGCAGTGCTGCTTCTGCAAGATGACGCTACCTCAGACATGTCCAGACGCTACTCAGACTCCGTGAGAAGAACTAGACGACCAGGTACTCTCTCTCTCTCTATAAGAGAATTTTGGTAGTGCTGTGTTTACATCAGCATCCAGTAACTAATAAAAGACAGGGAGTACGTAGCTCTTAGACGCAGAATTTTTTGCGTGCCTGGCCATGGGGACATGCGATACGTGCCTGAAAAATGGTAATCACGCAAAATGTGCTATTAAAATCACTGAAATTTTCAAAAAACGTGACTGCCCAATCACGCGTTGTATGCAGCACTGTGCACTGTCTGACAAAAAAGCGTGACTGACCAATCAGATTTATTTTCCAATCACATTTATGCTAAAAACAGCCTCACGCAAAGCGTGATTCAATGTGGGGTACTACTCCAAATGGAGTAGCTTAAGGGATAGATAATCCTTGCTCAGAGGCAGAGCCGTAGACAGCATACACAGGTGGTGGCGTGAAAAGTGACATAACTCTGCCTGACACTCTGCCTAATGGCAATGCGATTATTGTCTAGAGCCAGTCAATCTGCAAAGCAGCCGGTCCAGGTGCGCTATGCACTTCTTCTGTGCGTTAGAATGAGTTTTGAGCTGGAAGGTAACGGTTTTGCATTTTGATCAGTTCGATGGACCGAACCAGCCCAGACGACGAGTGCTCTCCGCGCAAATAACATGCATTCGAGTCCGAATTGCTGGAAATAGACATGGAATTAGTGATTGAGGGGCTGAGTGCTTCCAGCCTAAAGCCTGGGAATCTGACAAGTGCTGTAGTTTGAGCAGTACTATGTTGGTGGCTCTCTTTAAGTGGCTGTTCGCTTCGTCTCATCAGCATCCAAGTCTCACCACTTACTTTACTTAAATTCCAATATCTTACTCAGTCAAAAACTGGCTTTAAAAAGTACCGTACGCCAAAAAAACAACCCAGCAGATTTTTTTCTGTAGCAACCGCAAATCTCAACCGATTTGAATGAATCTTTTTAGAAGAAAAATAAATAAATTCTTGAACGATTGATGCAACGTTTATTAAGATAGCCTGCTTGGTTCCTGAGATATTTGTTCTCAAAGTCAAAACAGAGATTTTGGCAATGAACAAGAGTGATAAAGAACAACCCAGCAGATTTTTTACCTTTGCAACCATGAATCTCAACCGATTTGAATGAATCCTTTTTTGAATGAAAGATTGATAAATTCTTCAAAGATTGGCGCAATTTTTATTGAGATTCACAGTTTAGTTCTGAGATATTTGTCCTCTAAGTCGAAACAGAGACAAACTTTGGCAAAAAACAAGAGCGATTCCGTTGCAGTTCATAATAAAGCAGATTCCTACTGCTGGGGCTAATTATACTTTAGTGTTGAAGTAAGCCGAGTTTCTGTGTCACCTGTAAATCCTCCAATAGCCCTTAGCAGTAGCAGGAATCCGTATTACTACGAACGAAGTGCAGAATAATAAAATATCCCTCTTGTTCACTGCCAAAATCACTGGTTTGATTTTGAGAGCCAATATCTCAGGAAGTAAGCAGAGTACATTAATGAAAACTTCAGCAATCTTTTAAGGATTTATTTATCTTTCATTAAAAAAGGATTCATTCAAATCGATTGAGATTTGCGGTTGCTACAGCGAAAAATTTTGACAACAGCAGCTATATAATTTACCTGAAATATAATTGTTGCTGTTGTGAAATCAAATGTTAAAAGTGAATTGTGCCATCGGTTTGTGACTGTGTGTGGTGCAGAGGTAGGTAGAGAGAGTGGTTTAGGTAACGAGCGCGAGGGAGTGTTCCACCACGCGGCGGCGTTGGAGTTCGGCGCCATGGTGTTCCAGAACATGTTCAGCGCGCTCAGTTTCCTGCAGTACCGCAGAGACGACGACTTTGTCGACCGGTTCAGCTACTTCTACACCTCCAGCTTTCTCATCATGATGGCCGTCCTCGTCAGCTTCAAACAGGTACCGTTGCACCGTCGCTTCTTGATAGCTGGTGGCTGCAGTTTGGAGGTCGTCCCCTGGAGTGTTGGGTTCCGGCAGAGTTCACCAGGTCGTGGGAGGCCTACACCGAGATGTACTGCTGGGCACAGAACACTTACTGGGTGCCGTTCGAACACGACATACCTCGAGACATAGCCGAGAGGGAGTTCAGACAGATCAGCTACTACCAATGGGTAACTCTGCTCTCCACTTCACATGACTTTCACTTAGCTTTAGGTGCCCTTCTTTCTGCTCATAGAAGCCTTACTCTTCTACATCCCTTGCATGACCTGGAGACTGATGAACGATAAGTCAGGTACTACTTACTATGCAGCCCACAGAAAGCGATAACTGTCCAGGAACCACCTACAAGTAGACCTAATTCATAGTTCTACTACACACCACTAACTATACTAACTACAAACTACACTATTATGACGTTATCAAGACTACAAATTAACTAAGAGTATAAATTATTTTGGTTGACTACAAATTGACTACAAACTACTATTTAAAAATGTTGGAATTTTTCTTGGAAATTTTACTATTTTTTCTATGATTTTACTGAATTTGAGCCCCTAATCGGCTTCTTGAACTGTCTTGAGCTTACGATTAGCTCACCAATTAGTAAAGCATACCGAGAAGGAAACTATTATTGACGTGAACTGCAGGGTTGTATATTTTTCCGAAAAAAACCTCGGCCTGTTTTTTCCAGTTTTTTTCCGGTTTTTTTCCGGTTTTTTTCCTAAATCGCGGGAAAAAACTCCAGCCCAAGTTCTGAGTATCCTAGGCTGGTTTTATGATTCCTAACGCTTTCTAGCGCCTTCCTCAGTCTTGTTAGACCAGAAATACACGTGTTACATTGATATAAATCACGAAACAGGCATGAAACAGTGCCTGACAGGTTCCATAAACAACGCTATATGCAAATTTTCTTACAGCAGTTTGCATTTTTGTTTTTTCATGCCAAATTTGGTCTTTTTTACTGTTTTTCTAACAGTTTTGAGTCAGTATGGCCTATTATACATAGCAAAAGTCCGTTTTTTAAACGAAAAATGACGTAAATTAGCTATTTTTAGCTTGAGTTTTTTTCCGCGATTTATGTTTTTTTCCGACCCTTAGGAAAAAAACCGGTTTTTTTCCGGAAAAAACAGTTTTTTTCCGGTGTTTTTTTTCCCACCTCACATCCCTGGTGAACTGTTAGAAAGATCATTTTTTCTGTTTTTCCGTTTTTTCCGAGTTGACCCATATAAAATTTCAGAGGAAGGTTACTACGATTGACTTTTGCACATTCGTTCGAGCTTTTTCTTGCCTTAGCTATTGTAAAATTTATCCCATTCCATTTTCAGATTATTGATTGAGCAATGAATTCCATATGGTTCCTTGCAGAAATACAATGTAGTCATTAGAAATGGCGATTTTTGACAGAGTAAAATACAACACAGGTTTCCAGTACCTATTTCTGAAAAGTATTACTATGACTGATTGTTCAGTTGTCAAAATTTTCCAAAGACTACAAAGTATTTTCTGGAAAATTTCTGACTACAAACCAAGACTACAGATTGAAATTCTCTGAGTAAATAGGTCTACATACAGGCCGCAATGCATCAAGCGCTGGGTCGTATGAATGCCGATATAGCTGTGCTACAAACACAATAGATAAAAGTTGTACTATAATGAGCTGAGCAAATTCAGGTATTCGCCTTCATGACATAATCACGGCCGCTTCTGAGAAAGAGTCAATCGATCCGGAAACGAGAGGCAAAATAATAGATTCATTGGCCAGACACATAGAAGCGGCTCTCAAGTACCAACACGCCGCCACCTCCAGAACCACCTATACCCTGCACCGTGTTTTCAAGTGCTTCAACCTGCGCTACTATGAGAGCTATGTGACTGGGCTGTACCTGGCCACCAAAGTTATGTACGTGGGCAATATAATCGCCAATCTGGTGCTGGTCAACAAATTCCTAGAGACCGATCACTACTCGCTCTATGGTGTGGGAGTGCTGAGGGATCTGCTGAGTGGACGCAGTTGGATGGAGAGTGGAAACTTCCCCAGAGTAACGCTCTGCGATTTTGATGTCAGGGTGCTTGGAAACATTCAGAGACACACTGTGCAGGTATACATACTTTTTGCTTTTCTCTCTCTTTCCTGCACTTTTCCTACCTAAAATCCTTGTTGTTCAACTTTATTCTGTGCCAGACAGAAGAGGACACGCATACTCATAAGAGCCCTTCAACGCGCTGCCCTTTCATTATTCCAGTCGCATGGTATGCCGCAACTGCGTTATACGTCACTTTTGTTTCGCACGCCTGCGAATTTGATTGCAGATTGATTTTTTGAGGTGGGAATTTCACAAAATCGTGTATTCGCGCTTTGGCTCCAAATCGAGTACCGTCTTTTTGAGGGGGTAATGCTGTGCAGTAGCTTTTAAAGTGACACGCTGTACTGTATACAGCCTGGAGTGTACAGTTTGCATAGCATATGCACTGTATTTCAGTGTGTACTGGTGATCAACATCTTCAATGAGAAGATCTTCGTGCTGTTGTGGCTGTGGTTCAGCCTGCTCTTCGTGATGGCCTTCCTGGACGCGCTCTACTGGTTCAGCATCAGTCTCTTCCACAAAGACCGACTCCGCTTTGTCATGCGTCACCTCGAGCTCACCCCCAGCAACTCTGACCCAGAACAGTTCCGTCGGGAGAAGCGTCAGCAAGTGGAGCACTTCCTCACCACCTACATCAAAGTGGATGGAGTGTTTGTGCTTCGCATGCTGGGTGCACACGCAGGAGTGATGTTCTGCACCGAACTGACTGAAGCCCTCTGGCGCAGGTACCTGGCCAGACAGCAGAGGAGGCAGAGAACTGACAGCTCCAGCGACAGGGACAGTCTGGTCAGAGCTGGCAGGAGGGACAGTGTGAGGATGGATAGAGCCAGTGGAGTCTTGTCTCGACTGTTCAGGAGAGAGCCCAGTAGAGCCCGCACTGAAGCTGACTTGAATCTGGTGGACAGACCGAAGGACACCACTGTCTCTGTCGTGGCCACTGCTGCTGAGAGTCAGCAGACTCAAGCTAGTCAGATCTGAGTGTCTTGGCACAACATCTGATTTTTTGGTCGGCACATATCCCCTTCTATTCTAGTATGCCATTTCATTGTATCAGAGATTTAGCTGTTGATCAGGTTTAGAGTACTGTGTTTCCCTTACAAGGGCTCTCCAACACTGCCATGCATTCATTTGAAGAAATCGATCGTTTCTAAGCTGTTTATGGTTAACTTTTGTCCAGAGAGACTTGAGGATTTGTTTATAGTGCAGATAAGACATGTTCTATCACATTCGATTCATTGAAAAGAAAGCTTATGTGTTCAGTTGGTTAGCGGTGTGATAAGTATTATCTCTCTTCCCGGCTATGTTATGCCATCAAACGCAAGAATGGTTTGTCAGCGCTGAGAGCCTACTGAGCGGGCGTTTCAACTCTGATCCGCTTTTGGAGGGAGAGTTACCTAAATTAGTTCTACTCTCCACCTTGTTTATCCCATTGTGTAGCAGCGAACAGTTGGATGTGACGTACCAAAATCCAGGTTTCGCTTCTGACGACAGTCAGTTTACATTAGTGGCAGCATTGTTGGTAAGGTGTGACTGGATTAGATAGATGGGCCTTAGCTATGTGTCCGTGTACAGCGTGTAGCCGTCAACAAAAAGTTGATCAAACGAAGCGTTTGATGTCGAGTTTGCAATGTTAACGGTAAACGAAAGTCTGCTAAAGTAACAGAGTTATTTTAGAAATGCTAAAATTATTGAAAACCGTTTCGAAGTGTCGGCAGGAGTGAAAAATTGAAACTTCAAAACAGTTTCACTGATATTGAGGTGTAGGGTTTGATCTCTATTTACTGCAAGTGCTAATAATCACATGCAAGCCTCAGTTTTGCAGCAGCAGACACGTTTGGGAGGGCGACCTCGTTTCACTGCTCTGCACTTGTCCATGCCTTTGCACTTGGTCGTTGCTTTCCTCTGGGTGGTCAGACAGCCTCCGAATAGAACGGTGTTGTCTCGAAGGAGTGTTGTGTAGCAACCATACCAACTTCTGCAGGTGCTTTTGTGGTCCTTTTTGCCCGCCATGCACGTAATCTTTTGCTTTGCGTTCTGCTCAGTGCCGAAGTTGGAAGCATAGCCACTGAGCGAGTAGTGGGTGCTGAAAATCTAGCACTTTTAGATATCAATCACATGGAAATGCACTGAATTGGTAACTGTAATGCATACATGTAACAGCTCCGGGCCGGCCTCGGCGAGGGGGGTGTATAGGGGGTTTCCTCAGGTGGGGGTCGAGTGGGGTTTCACCAAGAGGGGGGTACCAAATTTCAAAAAGCTCCAAAACGCCTGGAAATGCGTTTTTAGCACGTTTTTTCAGTAAGGACGCTAAAAATCACTATTTTAAGCTGCCAAATAGCGCTTTAGAGCTAAAAACAAGCCAAAAATGAAAAAAGGGATTCCAAAAACACCAATTTCTCATAAATATCAGCAGTGGAAACGCCAAATTCGGTTCCCAAAGGCTTTTCAAGCGAATTTTAGGCTAAAAATTAGTGATTTCTGAGCCAGTTTGTTAGTACTGGAGCCACTACTAGTACTTGTATTTTTCGGTCGGGCGGGGGGTGAGGGGGGTTGGCCTTTTCAGCTAAGGGGGTAACCCCCAAACCCCCTAGTACATGTATGCTGTGATGGCACCTGCAAAAGTGTTTGCCCATGCAGCAGCAATATCTGCCATCGTTGCAGTTGGACTCCCATTCGAACAAGCTGCCACATTTCTTCAAAGCTTTCTCATAGGTCGAACAGGTGAGCAGATCGGTTCTCTTGTCTTTCACACACACAGCCCCTTTGCACAGTTTCTGTGCAAAATTGCCTACCTTCGCTCCTTGCCAACATTTCTGGCCAAAGCTCTAAATAGAGTCTACTCTTTCTTTGTCTATACATAGTTTGTCATACCAACACTGCAGAGACCACACAAAGAGCACAGATTGACTGCAGCAGAAAGACGTGCATTTTCAGAAGTTAATTTCAGCCTAATCAAGAGCAAATTGTACAAAGCTTGCCGCAAGCGGGGTTGCTGGAGAAATGAATGAAAAAGCAGCGGGAACGTGTATATGTAGGTAGGGTCTCAGCTGTCACACGCATTCCTGAATTCTCTTTAACCAAATACCATACCAGAGAAGATGCTTGGATCAGATTGCAAATTGAACACATCAGCAATATACCTGTCCCACACGCAAGGCTTACCGTAGTATGTACTGTTGAAATTTGATACGTTCTAGTGTTGTATAGGCTGGGAAAAAATAGCTCGGGATTTGGCTAGTGGTCCAGTGAGCCAGATAAAGGTGTTTACCAGCAGGTTCAGAAACAAGTGCTCTGCCTGTTCTTCACTAATTTGGCCAATAACGCCAACCTGGTCCCAGTCAAACATGGGCTAGCATTTCGGCTTTGGGGGGGGGTAGAATTTTCAATTCCTGATGGGGGCTGAGGGGGTAGGAGCGCCTGAGGGGGGCTGAGGGGTGGTTAGCCAAAAAGTCCGATTTTTGGCTAAAATCAAGGATTTTGGCTTATTTTTCATTAAGAGGCGTAGCAAAAAAAATCGGGCAGGTTGCCTTATGAGGGCGGCGGATGGAATTTTTTGACCCCCCATTTTTATTCGCTGATCTGAACCACTAAAGTATGGATATTACAAAACCCAGCCGGTTCGGCTGGGGGCCCACCCATTCCGGAGAAATCGGCGCCCAAAGTTGAAAAAACATGCTTTTTCGAGCCCGCCGATTTTTGACCGACTTCCATCTTTGACCGGGCGCCGTAAGCGCATTTTTAAAGTAATCCTCACCAAATCTGAAAAATTTATAGAACCAATGACGCTCTTTCATTTGCACCTATCGACATCGGAGTCGGATTGTAATTGCCGATTTGACAAGCAGTTTTTTGCAGAGATTAGGCCGTAAAACACGTCTTCAGAAATACATATGTTTCACATGCGTGGCATCGAGCTATCTGGCTACAAATTTAACACAAAATAGCCCATGAAATGTGCTTTCGAAAACTGGTTTCAAATTTTTTGGATCTCTTCTAGTTTTCAAGTTATGGCCCTTCAAACTTTAGTGTCACGCACGGCCATTTTCCCCTTTTTAGCACGTTAGGTAATGGCAATTTGAGCACTGCAGTGCTGTAAAATCGTTGTTGAAGCGTTATAATATAATCTGACTTTGTAAATTAACTGCTGACACATCCTGAAAGTATTATGGTTGTGAAGGCGAGGTCGTACTTGCTTGTGAATTCTTAAACATGCACGCTGCAAACGCTATTGGTAGAGTG
Source organism: Sabatieria punctata (assembly GCA_030248155.1). Taxonomy (NCBI): domain Eukaryota; kingdom Metazoa; phylum Nematoda; class Chromadorea; order Araeolaimida; family Comesomatidae; genus Sabatieria; species Sabatieria punctata. The sequence goes on from JASANB010004705.1 coordinate 74,328, forward strand.
AAGGAAAACCACCGTTATCTTAGTTGCTGTTTTGATTTGAGTGGAATGTCTGCATCAACACCGTCTAAATGGCCGAAGGTATTGATTATTGTTATAAATCTGATAGGTTGCCTGGATGTAGGGTCCTGATGCTGTCATTTACTCTTTTAAACGCAGCACTTTGTTGTAGTCATATGATGCAGTTTTGCACGGTTTGGAGGACAGTGTGGTCCCAGTATAAGAAGCACACTAAACACAGTGCTGACGAACTGGTTACTCTCTGCACCTGTACCACCGATACACCATCCTAAGCAAAAAAAGCATGGTACCCCTTCTTTTATATATACGTACAGTAATGCAGTGTTAACCAACGCCTAGCCTAATATACATATATTATTCCTGTCATAAATGGGCCAGGCGGCGGGTATACATTCCCCCCTCAGTCGGTCATTCCCCCTCACCGATTTTTTTTCTTTTTAAAGGCAAAATTGGTGATTTTTGGAAGTTTTTGGGACCGATTCCTGAGATGACCTCCAAGCCCCCCTATGGATTTTTCCGGTACATATATGATTGCTGTTGTTTTGCCTTTTAATTTAGCGATTTTGGCACAGTTTTATTACATACTTCTAGTTTATTCAGTCAAAACTTGCCGCGCTGGCCTAAATCTCATGAATTATTTAGCTGCTGTGGTCAGGTGTTGGTTGAGAAAGTACCTGATTATAGAACAGGTACAGGTACTTCGAAAACACAATCAGGTATCAGGTTTAGGTATAGGCATTCACAGAATGCAGGTGTCTGGCATTTTGTCAGAAAAGTTAAACTGTTGCATACATGGGCCGGGGGGGGTAAGGGGGGTATACCCCCCTCGGCTGACCATACCTCCCCCCACCCTCTGAGGAAATTTTCGCTTATTTAAGGCAAAATAGTCGTTTTTTTTGCCTTTTTTTCGGGAACCCCCCTGAGGTCTCCATACCTCCCTCCGGATTTTTCCGGCCCATGTATGAACTGTTGTTATTTCATTTCAGTGACTATGGTATACGTAATTCTGAACCAGTTCATTTCATACAGTACATTTGTTTGAATAATAATAGCAGCTATTGCAAACAGCATGCTACTGCTTCAAATGCTATTCATTTGGCCTGATCAGCTCAATAATCTCATCTCATAAATCTGTTAAATTATAGTTTTCCATCATTGGTATTTCAGATGTTTCTCCTTATCTCCTTGTGCTTTGCAACAGTAGCCATGCAAACTGTTTTGGATTCTTGCGCTGGCTCGTCGAACTGCCATTTGCATCTACTATATTTACTCATTCAGCAAAAAATGTGATAAACAAATTCAGCATAAGCTTGGCTGCTATGATAGGTTGGCTCCTTTGTGTGATGCACAATGTTCAGAATCTCTAATGGTATGACTTTTTACGCAATTCTGGCTTTTCAGAATGAGTAATTTCTAGAAACTACGACTATATCTCTATTAGTGAAACTCTGCAATACTGTAGCTGTTGCTTAACTAGCGCATGTAGTAACCAAAATCTTGCGACATTCTTGAGCTATTGTTCAGTTCTATTACCTTATATCTTATTGGTTCTACATGTATATCTAAAGCACTGTTTATGTCATAGTCGTAATGTGAGATGTACCGGTATATGGTGAGATTTACAGACAGTACCACTACCATCCAGAACTGCAGCTAGGCATCAGGGATGTGAGGTGGGAAAAAAACACCGGAAAAAAACTGTTTTTTTCCGGAAAATAACCGGTTTTTTTCCTAAGGGTAGGAAAAAAACATAAATCGCGGAAAAAAACTCAAGCTAAAAATAGCTAATTTACGTCATTTTTCGTTTAAAAAATGGACTTTTGCTATGTATAATAGGCCATACTGACTGAAAACTGTTAGAAAAACAACAAAAAAGACCAAATTTGGCATGAAAAAACAAAAATGCAAACTGCTGTAAGAAAATTTGCATATAGCGTTATTTATGGAACCTGTCAGGCACTGTTTCATGCCTGTTTCGTGATTTATATCAATGTAACACGTGTATTTCTGGTCTAACAAGACTGAGGAAGGCGCTAGAAAGCGTTTGAATCATAAAACCAGCCTAGGATACTCAGAACTTGGGCTGGAGTTTTTTTCCGCGATTTAGGAAAAAAACCGGAAAAAAACCGAAAAAAAACTGGAAAAAAACAGGCCGAGGTTTTTTTCGGAAAAATATACAACCCTGCTAGGCATGATTAAAGAAAGCATCCATAACAATTGCACATGTGTCGGGACTGAATTTACAATGTTATATTATATTAATACAACGCTTTATCGACAATGTAATGCCTTCGAAACAGTCCAGTTCCATAAATGCCATTACCTAACGTGCTAAAAAGGGAAAAATGGCTGTGCGTGACACTAAAGTTTGAAGGGCCATAACTTCAAAACTAGAAGAGATCCAAAAAATTTGAAACCAGTTTTCGAAAGCACATTTCATGGGCTATTTTGTGTTAAATTTGTAGCCGGATACCTCGATGCCACGCATGTGAAACATATGTATTTCTGAAGACGTGTTTTTCGGCCTAATCTCTGCAAAAAACTGCTTGTCAAATCGGCAATTACAATCCGACTCCGACGTCGATAGGTGCAAATGAAAGAGCGTCATTGGTTCTATAAATGTTCCAGATTTGGTGAGGATTACTTTAAAAATGCGCTTACGGCACCCAGTCAAAGATGGAAGTCGGTTAAAAATCGGCGGGCTCGAAAAAGCATGGTTTTTCAACTTTGGGCGCCGATTTCTCCGGAATGGGTGGGCCCCCAGCCGAACCGGCTGGGTTTTGTAATATCCACACTTTAGTGGTTCAGATCAGCGAATAAAAATGGGGGGTCAAAAAATTCCATCCGCCGCCCCCTGCCCGATTTTTTTTTGCAACGCCTCATAAAATAAGTTAAAATAAGCTATTCTGAGCTCATTTGCTCCTCCTAATCCAGGCATATATTTATCATAATATTCTATACAAAATTCTTCCAAAAAATTCCTGAGGGGGTAGCGGCCGGCTGAGGGGGTAGGTCAGAGCCTGAGGGGGCCAACCCCTTTGCCCATGTCTGGTCCAAGTCAGATTTGCCACTGCTGTCGTTCGAACATAGTAGAAAACAGTCGCACCGGCTCCCATAGTTTGCAGTCAGGCTTTTGCCACTCCCTTAGCCGAAATGCTAGCCCATGTCTGCTTCTACAGTCGGGAGCTCTTTATTGTTACTGCAGACATTTAAAATGTAAATTCTGTTTTTTCCTCCTTTTCCGCACAAAAAATCGAAAGTATCGATGCAAAATATCGCGATATCCATATCGATATTGGAAAAAGGTCGTTAAATCGACTTTTCGTTGGAACACTCAAGAAAAACACAATTTAGTGATTTGAATGCAGCCCTGTTTAGGGTTTCTAATCAACCTGAATACCGTGTATAGGCTTTCTAGCCGGTTATAAAACTCTGTTTACAGTTTGAAAGTAACCTAGAAACTCCAATAAGGGTTTCAAAGTGATCTGAAAACCCTAGTCAAGGTTTCAAAGTAACCTGTAAACCTTAATTAGGGTTTTAAAATAACCGGAAAATCATAATTAGCGTTTGAAAGTAATCTATAAACACTACTTAGGATTTCTAAGCCTTCCAAAAACCCTGTATAAGTGGTATAGGTACAAATAAGTGGCTAAGGTAGAAGTGACCGTAAAACATTAATCAGAGTTTCTAGCACTGCTAATAAATACACTGTTTTGGGTTGTAAGACCATTTCGATATCAGTTCAGCTCCCCACACACTCTCTAGACGCTGCAGCACATCAGACAAATCCAAGTGATTTAACAACGAGCTATTGAATAATTTTCTCGCTTACTTTCCGCAACAGTTGATATAAAATTCAGTTTGTCAGCGGCAGAACAGGAAGCTTTATCCTAATTGTTTGTCTGGAGCCGTTCTGCAAATCAAATCTGCGTTCGAATAGCGAGCCATCTCCGCCTCACTGCCTAGCCATTTTGGTATACCTCAGCTGCACATCCACCAGTTTGCGATCGCTTTTATTGACGGCAGCAATTTTTAAACACAAATCGGGCTTGGAGTGTCCAAAGTTGTTAGATCGGGCAACTTGCAAGCTAGGCGTTGCCATTGTTTATGCAAATTCACTAGCAACTTTTAATCAGAATCACTCAGAAACAACGCTTAAATTGAAAAACAATGCGCAGTAAGTTTAAAACTTTTATAAACTAACGCAGAAAATAACGTTAAAACGCGAACACTCTTTAAAAACTACTGATAAATGATGCATCAATGTGTGAACGTAAATCTTCACTTGAGTACGAAACTTTCGAAATAGAAATCGCCTTCTTTCCTAACCGGGTCGCATGATCAACTGAAGTTTCCTCCGGTTTCGCTGAAAGAAGATCTGTTATACAAAAGCAGCAGTTAGAAATGGGCTTTTCACCAATGCAGCAGTGCTGAACCAACACAAAGAGCATGTGGATGAGACTCAAGATGCTGGCCCCAAACCACAACCCCATCATGCCACCGCAGCTGCCAATGAAGGTCTGGGTGGTGACCGCTGGCACCTGTTCAAACCTTGGGTATGTCATCAGATTCAGCTTGACAGTGGATTCGGCAGTTCTGTCTGTAATAACGGCCTCTTTGTTTGTGATTCCCACCACTGATGCCCCGTGCACATAGTAGTAGGTCTGGTCACAATTTTCTTTGCACTTCAGCAAGCAGTCGTGGAAACGGTTAGAAGAGACTGCCTTCTCAGTGCAGTTGCTGCTCTCGTACTGGACTAACGAACAGTACCAACTGTTTTCCTTGATATTTGCATGCAGAAACAATGGGGCACAACCGCAGAACAGTTGTACTAATTGCACAAGACAATTGGTTTTGCAAGCTGTTCCTGATTTTCCATGCACACATGTGGGACTGCAAAGAACGCAATTTTCATTTGTCCGTGTACAGAAGCTGACAGAAACCTTAGTCGCCTGTTCGTGTAATGTCCGGTGATGGTAATTTCAGCGGTTTGAGCCATTGCCTCGTTTACGTACTCTACAGGGAAGAACGGGTTCTCCTGTAAGCATGCATATTTGAATACAATCTGTCTGAAGTAGAACTACCTCATTGACTGTCTGGAAGAAGAGTCTGAAGCGGTAGTTCTCTGAACCCAATTGGTAGTCCCCAAATTTCTGCAGCTGAAGTTGTCTTGAAGGAAGACGGTTCCAGTTCAGTTGAACCTGCAGTCGGGGCAAGACACGTCCGGAATTCAGAACCAAATGAGGAGAGCTGATATTGACGCATATCTCCTTATCACTGAAGCCAATTATTCTTTTATTTTGTAGTCGTTGTTTCACCATTTTGTCACCCTGAACGCTCAACCTTTATTATACCAAATCTTTTCATTCCAGACCTACTTGTTTGAAGAGAGCAAAGACCTTAACTTGATCCTCTAAATGCAATTTGTCAAGCAGAACGTGTTTCAACTGATCAACAGAGATGTTAGAAGTGTGCATAAAGTGGCTTAGTCTCTGCAGAGGACTGAGCGCAGGACCATGAATGTGTGAGTGGAAGGAGAGCAGGTCCCAGGCACCTATAGACGCCCGCAGCTGGTACTCCAATGCACACTGTTTGCTCAGCAGAACATATGCGGTTGCAAAGGTGGCTAGGTCGGTGTCTATCAGATGCTAAGAAGGACTGACTGACTGATTCTTATATTGCTAAGGCTTTGACTCTTGAACACTTGACTAAATAGAATTTAGGTGGAATCAGTCAGTCTTTCCTTCAAGTCTGCCATAGAGTTAACGACAGATTTAGCTCGAAAGTTGGCCATGGTGCCCACTAGGTCAGTGGCGGTGTTGTACTGATATTCACCACTTTCGTAGGCTGAAAGCAAAGTTCAGAAAGAAAATATTGCAAGCCCAATAGAACAAACAAGAGTATTCTTGGGATTCATCCAAGTCTCTGGTAGAGTTAGCCAAATAATCTAGTTGAATGTTATCCATGGGACCCACCAGGTCGTATTCGCTGTTTTGCTCTGAAAATAAACGACACAGGTGATCAGGGAAGGTCTGCAAACACAAAAGAACAAACATGAAACACACTATTGCGTATTATGTTAGTAACCCTGCAGCCTGTCTTCACCAAATTTAGTAGTGCTTCGCATCCTTTACCGGACTTTTCCAAAAGGAAAGCTATCTTGCACAAACTACATACAATGTACTCCATTTGGGCGGATTTTTGCTAACTGTGCAGACAAAAAAACTAGTTTCTAGTAGAATGTTTCTCAGTTTTCTGAAGAACTCAGACCGTTTTTTTCGATAGTATTTTGTCCTTTTTGTATAATAATTTAGCTTTGATATCGCATTAAACGAGACCACAGGTGCTGCAATTTGCTACTGGAGCGATGTGCGTAGAGGTGTCGGACCCTAGCCCTCTCTATTAGTCAAGTCAAATACCTGAAGAGAAATCCTGAAAAAGAGCGCTGTAACACACAATGATTGGTGGCAGAACAACTCTGTTACTGTAGTGAACAGAGATCTAAATAAAACAGTTACTAATCAGTGAACTGCTAAAGCCTTTGTTCTATTTTACTACCTTAGAGACCTTATCTCCATTGATGAATTGCACAGTGAGTGAAAAGAGTCCTGAAGACATGATGAGAACGAATATAAACATGAGCAGATGCCAGAACAGCGCTTCCCATTTGTTCTGTGAGCTGTGAGCAAACGAGAAGCCATGTATTGGAGTGATTGTGTAAAACTTTTCCACCAACGACCGCCACATTGCTAGCAATCCCGGACAGGAAGAGTGGTGTACAGGCGGTCTCTAATCTCTACATGATTTACAGGTTGCACCGGGATCTCGGCTTAACGCAACCATTCATTCACCTTCAATCAGAGACTGACAACTCTTATGAAAGGGCGGCAGCGCAAGCTGTCTGTCATTTAAATTAATGATTTATGTGGTTTCCATGCTAGGTTCTCTCTTCACCTATTTCTTCATAGAGCCTTAATTTGTAGTTTTAGTTTGTAGTCAAAAATTTTCCAGAAAATAATTTGTAGTCTTAGCTTTTAGTTATCAAATTCAGGTCCTCCAAAAATTTGTAGTTTAGTTTGTAGTCAATTTGTAGTCAGGTTGCCAGATGTCAGAAATTCGATATTACTGCGAACTTCTTTCCAATTGAACAATCAGCTATAGCAATGCTTTCAAAAACAGGTACGGGAAACCTGCTTTTTATTTTATTCAGTCAAAAATGGCAATTTCTAATAACTACAATGTTTTTCTGCAAGGAAACATTGGAATTCAATGCTAAACATTTCGTATATTTTTATAAATAGACTGAGACAAATTTTATAAAAACAATGACAAGAAAGATCACGAACGAATGTGCAAAATTCATTTATATAGTCAACTGCCTCTGAGAATTTATGGAGCGACTTACGGGAAAAGTGGGAAAACATGAAAATGATCTTAATGAGAAGTGATAAGGCGACTCCGGCCGTACGTTCAGCCAGTGGAGTTATGGGTGTGATTTATTCTTGCTTCTATCCATGAATTTTAAGTGCAAAACTCGGGGAAACCAACGCCCAAGACACAATCACCTATCAGAAAAATTAAACACAGATTTCTTTGATATTGCTGGACAGGCAGGCGTTTCTCATGGTTCAAGTGTGTCTTTCTCCAGTTCTGCTGAAATTATGCTTGTTTACATAACGGACATCATCACGGCAGCACCTACTCTTTGGCCTTTTGGCCAATGCAGCAATGCTTAACGAATAGAAAGAAGATGTGGATGAGACTCAAGATGCTGGCCCCAAACCATAATCCCAACATTCCACCGCAGCTGCTAATGAAGGTCTGCGAGGTGACAGCTGGCACCTGTTCAAAGTTTGGGTATGCCATCAGATTCAACTTGACTGTCGATTCGGCAGTTCTGTTTGTAATCACGGCCTCTTTGTTTGTGATTTCCACCACTGAAGCTCCATGTACATAGTATTTAGTATGATCACAGTTTTCATTGCAGTTCAGCAAGCAGTCTTTCAAATGGTTAGAAGAGACTGCTTTCGCCGTGCAGTTGGTGCTCTCGTACTGAGCTAGCGAACAGAACCGACTGTTTTCGTTGATATTTGCATCCAGAAACAATGGGGCACAGCCACAATACAGCTGCACTATTTGAACGAGACAACTGGTCTTGCAAGCTGTTGCTGATTTTCCATGCACACATCCTGGGCTGCAAATAAATCGGTTGTTAATTGTCCGTGTACAGAAGCAGACAGAAACCTATGACGACTGTTTATGTAGTGTCCGGTGATGCTAATTTCTGCAGTTTGAGCCATTGCTTCGTTTACGTAATCTACAGGGAAGAACGGGTTTTCCTGTAAGCATAGCTGATTTAAGTTGACCGCAGTCTCTGTAAAAGGACAACTACCTCATTGTCTGTTTGGAAGAAGAGTCTAAAGCGATATTTTTCAGAACCTAAATCATAGTCGGTATAATGGTTAAGTTTAAGCTGTCTTGAAGGAAGCCGGTTCCAGTTCAGTTGAACCTGCAGTTGGGGCAAGGCACTTCCGGACATGAGATTAAAATCTGGAGAGCTAATATTGACGCATATCTCTTGATCGCTCAGGCCAATTATTTTCCCATTTCCTAGTCTCTCTTTGACCATTTTGTGACCCTGAACGCTCAACCTTTTTTACATGTACCAAATTTTTCATTCCAGACCTACTTGTTTGAAGAGGGCAAAGACCTTAAGTTGGTCCTCTAAATGCAATTTGTGAAGCAGAACGTGTTTCAACTGATCAACAGAGATGTTAGAAGTGTGCATGAAGTGGCTTAGTCTCTGCAGAGGACTGTGAGCAGTACCATGAAGCTGTGAGTGGAAGGTGAGTAGGTCCCACGGACCCACCGATGCCCGCAACTTGTACTCTAACGCACATTGTTTGGTGAGCAGAACATATGCAGTTGCAAAGGTGGCTAGGTCGGTGTCTATCAGATGCTGAGAAGGACTGACTGACTGATTGTTTAGGATAGATATGTAGTTAAAATTGGTCAACACTCTACAAGAAGAAAACAATCAGTCAATCTTTCCTTCAAATCTTCGGTGGAATTGATTATTTGGCCTGGTTGAAACATAGCCATGGTGCCCACAAGGTCAGAGGCTATGTCCCTTGATAGAGCACCGCGTCGCTTTTCTGTAAAGAGATGGCATAAATCCTCAGAAACCAAATTCAGCAAACCGAAGAAGACAATCATGAGTATTTAGGCATTATTATTATTGTAATACACTAATGTATTTTCTGTTATAATGTGTTGGCCCCAACACAAGATAACCTGATTATTTTTCGAGCTTACTCGAAAATTTTCAAATCCCTGAGCTGAACTAACGGTTTTGATTTTTGGCAAACATCTTTTGTCAACCTGATGAATCAGTACTAACAGCAGGTAAATACCCACCTATCAAGATTCTGGAAACTGCCCAGTACCAGTACCCAACCTAAGTTGCGGTATCATACCTGGCATGAAGTCCTTAAACCCGGTATCGTAGCACATAATGATTGGGGGCACAATAACTCTGTTACTGTAGTGCACCGAGACCTAAATCATAAAATCTGCCCAGATCTTAGATATGATAGGTACCTACCTTGTGAGTGATGCTTTGGCGGCGAGAGTGGTTGTTCAAATGTTTGTGAGTTCGAAACCGGTCAGAGATCGAACTAGTCATTCAACATAAAGCCCAACCCAGGGCCGAGCGTGAGCGCTCTATCTGAGTCTTTCGATCGGACAGTGTTTAAAAGAACAAACGATACCAAGACAGCTGGAATAGAATTGACTAGACTGTTTACCTTAGAAACCACATCTCCATTGATGAATTGCAGAGTCAATGAAAAGATGCCTTGACACATGATGAGAAGGAAGAAGAGCATAATCAGATGCCAGAAGAACACTTCATGCTTGTTCTGTGAGCGGTGCGCCAGTGAGAAGCCATGGATGGGGGTGGTGGCGTAGAACTTTTCCGCCAACAATCGCCACATAGCTGCAATCATGGCTGAAAAGCAAAGGCGCACAGGCGCTCTCTAATCTGCAGCTGAACTAGCCAAGAGTCCTTACTGCAGCGCACCAATCATTTGTCTAGACACTTCAATCGGAAGAGCAGCCTTTAATTATTAAAGCGCAAACAAACATCTTTTCACTAGCTGTCATTTGATTCAACTGTTGACATTTGTTTTCACACAATGTGTTGCGTGATTTGGCCCAGCAATTTTGTTGTTCAAAAGTTCTTTGTCTGTACTGTAGTTGTGTATTGCGTGCATCAAAGGCTAAACACTTCTGAGGTGCCAGATTATGCAAACGGCTGCGTTGTCAAACTCAGCTGAACTGAACCCGTGAGCAAGGTTGATGGACAGACTATGGATTCTTTTTGTGAACTTTCGTCATGGTTCGTTTACTCGGGAAGCTAGCAATTGTACAGCCGCAGTAATAAGGTGCGAGGCACGCAAACCATTTAATACAATGACTTGTGCAATGCTTAGATAACATAAGAACGTGTTAAAGCTGTCACTTTGGATTGGGCATTCAAGTGGGCTCTGAGTGTCTTGAAGATGAGACTGAACATGTGAACCAAGCTGAGAAGACTGGCTCCAAACCAAACATCCAGCAGACCTCCACACTGCGCCACCAATGAATAGACCGTCATCTCTGGCAGCTCCTCATAGATGGGGTGGCCAAAGAAATTGAGTACCAACTTCATTGCCAACTCCTCACTGGCCCCAGTTCCTCTGCCAGTCACAGTGAACCTCTGCATTCGACAGGAACGACCACACTGACTCATGCAGCTCTCCACTTGTGCTGACAGATTGGTCTGAGTGCTGCTCTCGTTCAACTTGCAGGCTTGGTAGTAATCGAAGAACAGACGACAGTTGGCGGCAGAGCGTTGGGCAGTTGGGACGAAGAGAGGCTGACAACCACACATTTGCAGGATGCCGTCAGCAACGCAGGACAGTTTGCACTTTGACACAGAGTAGTCTTGGTCATCGGTGCATCTATAGAGACCTCATTGATAACTCTGATAACATTCAACGCTGCACTTACTGTGGGTCTGATTGCTTAATGCTGTATTGCTGAGGACTGATCTCAAACCTGTTGATCTGATTCTGCCATGCCACGCCTATTGGATAATAGACTGGATCCTAAACAGGGCTCTATTTCTACCTAACAGATGAGTGTTAGCTAAACTGAAACAGTACCACTTCTGTGGTGACAGACATCAGAACCCTCATATGGACGGCTTTAAGAAAAGTCCATGTTGCTTCTGTATCTGAGAATTTGATTGTCCGCTCCACTGCGCTCTCCCTTTTAGGCAAGGAAAGACTGAGCTCGGGAAGTGGAGGCCCTCGATGAATGGGTGGCAGATTGACTTCATGACAAATGTAGCGAGCGTTGAGAAACGATATTGCATACTGTTCAGAGCCCAGCTTGATTGTTGTCAAATGCTAAAGCTAAGCAAAGCTTCAAATGAAAAGAAAACATACTTACTTACACATTGCTTTTATTTACTACACCTTTTTACCTAACAAAATCTCACATCAAGTTCCATTTGAACGAGTTTGACTTGAACTCGGTTCACTTTGTCAATTTGTTTATTGAAGGCCCGCAAAAGATCAAGACTGGATTTTCCATGCAAGCGCAGGTTTTCTTCTAACACTCTAGCCAGACTGTCCCCATCTAAATCTGTGTTGTCCTTCAAGACTGCATCACTATCTGAAACTGTTAGAGGTAGTTTGAATGTTGCTCTGGTGTACTGTTGATAAGTAAATTTAGTTTAAATACAATTTAATTATAATTTACTTACTAAACATTTACTTCTATCAGTAAATTAAATAATTATATACAGGGTCTGTCCAAAAACAGATTTTTTCTGTAGGAACTGCAAATCCCACCGATTTGAATAAATACTTTTTAAACGATAGAGAAGTTAATTCTTGAAAGATCGATTAAAACGTTATGAAGTTATTCTGCTTAGTTCCTGAGATACATGCCCTCAAAGCGAAAAAATGAGATTTTGGTGATGAATAAGTGCGATTCAATTGTTCTTCACAATGAAACAGACTCCAATTGCTGAGGCTAACGATGCTTTTGCTTTTGAACGAAGCGAGCGTATGTCACCAGTAAAGCCTCCAATAGTCCTCAGTAGTAGTAGGAATCTGTTATATTATGAAGTGGAACAGAATAATAAAAATCCCTCTAGTTCTTCGCCAAAATCACTGTTTTGACTTTGAGAGCGAATATCTCAGGAATTAAGCAGAGTACATTCGTAAAAATTCCAGCAATCTTTTAAGAATTTGTTTATATTACATTTAAAAAATATTCATTCAAATCGTTTGAGTTTGATGGTTGCTACAGAGAAAACTCTGCGGGGTTGTTTTGTTTGATGGACCCTGTATAATTAAAATTGTACTAATAATTTACTTAAGGCAAAAATTCACTTTTGATATAATTAAATTATAATTTACTTATCAAATAATTTACGTATATTAGTAAATTTCTAAAAATATAATGAAAATAATTTACTTAGCAACAGTACTGCGATGTTAACTCACCTATCATAAAGTTTATATCAAATAATTGAAGTAACCGCTGTTCGAAAGTGCTCAGCTGTACCAAGTATATGTATACGGCAGCCAATAAATCATTTTTTAAGCTGTTGTTTGAAGTATTGATTGCGTTTGTTGTAATATCCTTTGTTCCATGTAATTCAGACAGATGTTGTAGTACAAACTTCTTCTGAGTATTTGAAAAGTGTCCTAGTGTTATTTAGGTTATAAGCAATTCTTTCATTCTCTACTGCTTACCATCAGAGAGAAATGTGAATCTATCAGCTTCGGGGCAAACATAAAATCTTGGTGGAACTACTACTGACTGCGCACTCAAAGATATCTAAATAGGCGGTATTTACATTGAATCTTAGCAGTGCGATGGTAGCCACCTTAGAAACAGTGGCAGAGTTGAGAAAATATATCAGCAACGAACTGAGATGGTATGCCAGTAGCAGAAAGAACAGCAACATCACCCATACCCACAATATGCATTCCCATTTTTTCTTAGCAGCACCAATAAAAGAGAAACCGTGAATCGGACTATAACCAGAAATGAAAGCTAATGGTGCGCTGAACATTTCAAAGCATTGAATACTTGGGCGATCGTAACCCCGGTACTTTTAGTGAAAAATACAACTGCGATCAGTGCCTTCAAATTAGGGCAGCGCCGAGCCTGATTTTCTTGACTGGTGATAAATTGGTATTCGACGAGACAGATAATTTTGGTGAACACAAGGCCGCTTATTGAAAGCACTAACAGCGCACCTTAATCAGGAAAGACGCTTGCTTTATCAGGTCAGAAATGATTCAAGAATAAATAGCGTAAACTTTCTGCTTGTTGCAAGCAGAGCATCAGAATCACAGCGAAAATGCACCATTGTATGCGAGAAAGATCTCACAGATAAATCGTCTCGTGTTGACTGGAACTGGCACTGAGCACGTGATTGTAACTGCTTTCAACAGGTGGTATGTCTTCCGCACAGGGGAGTTGTTCAACCACAGCCTCAGAACACAACCTCGAACTATCCACTGAATCTCTAGATGTCTTCGAGAAGTTTAAATGTCTTCTTACACTGCTGAAATGCCCCTTATCAGTGTGGTTTGAGTGGGAGATGGACTCACTGATAAACGACGCCACCGACAGTTGGGTTCCTGATCTTCATCAGCAGCTGGGTTTCCGGTTCGGAGGGTCTGTGTTCGGTGCGAGAGTACTTGTGCGCGATTTTCTTAGGGAAGAAGGCATTCATGAACTCCTGACGGAACAGCTCACTCATGGTGCAGTAGATGACGAAGGTAGTGCAGGCGTTGACCAGCGACAACAAATCTAACACATCTCCCAGCATGTTGTAGATGTTCTCTCGGAACTCTGGACTGAACAGACCCGACAGAATTGCCATCACACCTACAAGACCTCATTCTACATGTGTCATTGTTATGCCGCCCATGTACCTTGTGGCAGTTCGGTGACCAGGAAAACACAGACAATGCTGACTAGCATCTTGGTAGTGCGGTCGTGGGGCGTCTTCTCCTTCTTACTGCCCTTATTAAGACTTTCAACAGTCCGCTTCAGTCGACGTCTCCGCTCGTGCACCTCCTAAAATCTGAATACAGCTTTAGTAGAACAACAGAACCTGATCCGATCCGATCCGATTTGCGGGGGCCTTATGGCCTACGATCAGCCTCGTTTTCCATTTCGCTACCCCCGTGGTCGTCATCTTGCCGTTATGTTGCCCTTTTTTCACTGCCAGCCACTCCTAGCCATGCTGCTGGGTGCCGGTCACCAGGAGGGCGGCCAGCGTGTTGATGCCATGATTCTGACAGCTCCTGACGGCCGCCGGTGCCCCATATGCCAGAGGGCTCCCGGGATAGTTGGTTTCTCAGATAGCTTCTGACATCATAAATCTGCTTCTCCAACGCGGCATGCTTTGTGGAGCAGCTCAACGGCAGATCCAGTCAGTTCCCATTTACCTACTCGCTGTCACCAGCTTTCGGTGGCCTGGGTGGAGCTTTGTGCAGACCACCAACTCTTTGGGGCAAGAAACTTGCCGCGCCAAGAGGACGAGCACATGAGCACGCGCACAGTGGCTATGCGGCTAAACCACTACACCAACTGTGCCGGCCAACAGAACTTGTTGCAATTAGCATCAGTGGTATGGTGTAGGGCTTGTACCTTTAATATCCTGACCAGCAGGAATATGAGAAAGGTGAGTAGGATGCAGGGCACCATCTTAAATAGGGCGCCACTGATCCAGAAGGCCATTCTGAACACGAAGCAGTGGTTTGCCAGAGCGATCCTGGATATGGTTGGAATGTAGACAGTGGTGTTGCCGCCAGTCCGGTTCGGACAGATGGCCGAAATCGGCACTGGTACGATCTGGTAGTTGAGACAATTGGGCACGTTCAGCAGGGCCACCACCACAAACACACTCACGATGCAGCTGTACGCCAGACGCAGCGACACTGTGGATGCTGCTGAACGACCCCGCTGTCGAAGGGTCATGTACCGGAGTAAAGCCAGCATCACTGCAACCGACAGACTCTCACTTACTACCCCATCAATCTGAGTAGGCCCTCAATAAACCATGTGGACTGAAAATATCGCTCCCCGAAATCGCCTTGCATCATCCTCTTGGACCCCTTGTAATCTAGCACATTACTCGTTAGCAGAGAGAGATAGCAGAACAGGTTTTTGTGTCAAACCGTTAAGTCTATAGAATGGCTAAGTGATGTAAATGGAGGACAAACATAGCTGTTTGAAGGCACTTAGGAGACGGTATTCGAGAACTAACCGGACAGCCAGACACTGGTGCTGTGGCCGACCAGAGACACCTGAGCATGGAGCGTGAGGAAGAAGGCCCAACCGTATCTCCAGTGGTTGGGATGGCAGTTCCTGAACGCCACCAGATTCCAGTGCGTGGCAAAGATAAAGTTGGAAATGACCACCACAGTGTCGCAGAAGGCGATCGCAGACAGAATGGCATTGACAGGGGTGCGCATGGACTTTCTGGTCAGCACTATCATGTTGCATACGTTGCAGGCGGTGGCGAATATGCATATCGCGACACTCAGGTAGGTGTGCACCGGACGGTAGAGGGTGTGGAAGTGGTGGAACAGATCGTAGACCAGACTGGCGTTCGGCAGCTGGAACACATTCTGCGCACACTGCCGATGCTCCATCTTCTTCTTACTGAAACATAACTCTACGCCTTCCACTCACTCTCTTCAGCATCTACATAGCAGTGTTGTGCCGAACGAAAATTTTCCGAATTTAGTTAGTAAAAGTTAGTTACACCTTTTCAAATTTGAATTTAGTAAGTAAAAGTTAGTAACTAAATTCGCTCGCTGAGTTTAGTAAGTTAGTCAAAAATTATCGAGTTACTTAGTTATGAGTTTAGTTAAAATAAACTAGCAGAAGTAAGGTCATTAATGCATTTAACCGATTTTTTTGGCTTTGTATACCTCATTTATAGGTTCAAAATATTCACAAAATAACAGTATTTTTCATTATTTTCTATAAAAATTTCAAGATATGACTGTTAGTTTGTCAAAAAGCTGCATATCAGGACAGAAAGAATGAAAAATATAGAAATATATAGACAAAACAAATGTTTATTTACCTTATCGTTTATCTAATTTTAGGCGATCTGTTTTCCTATTCATTGGATTGGGAAACAGGGTCGATGGAGATAGGCGGACTTCATACAGTCGTGCATGTACGTACAGTAAAATGGAGATTTCGAGGGTTGCCTCACCCCAGCAAAAGCCAACCTCCAGATCGGAAGCTCAGGAGGACTTCCCCTCCGATTTTCTGAAGCTCAATATTTGGGCCAATTTTTTTACAATTATAGGCTGGAAAATTGCTAAAATTGCTTGTAAAGCAGCGGCTTTTAGCTGTGTCTGGGCCCTTACTAGCAGTTCTTTAGCCATTTTTAGTGCTTAATCCTCCCCGATTTTGGCTCAATCCCCCTGACCGGACTCAAACCTCACAACATCCTTTGGCGGATGACCTCCACATACGTACGTACAAGACGTACAAGTACGTACATACTGTATGCAGTATACAAAAATCATTGCGAATGCCAAGAAGTATTCTTTTTTCGCACCAAGCATTGGCGTTTACCACTAGTGAGACCTCGTGCCCGATCCGATCCGATCCGATATATTGGGGCTGTACCTCGTGCCCTCTTTGTGAGAGACCCCAGAATCGAACAGGACCTGAATGAGACCCCAGAATTTTTTTGGAATTTAGGCTCCAAACTAGATAGAAATGGCCAAAGCGTCTATCTTTAACACTATAACTAAACTGAATGTTACTAAACTCATAACTAAGTAACTCGATTTTTTACTTAGTAATTTCCTGAAAATGAGTTTAGTTTGAGTTGAGTTTAGTTAAGCGAAATCTGAGTCTTGTTAGTAAAAGTTAGTAACTAACTAACTAACTAATGATTTTACTTAGTAAATAACTAACTAAATCCAACCGGCACAACACTGCTACATAGATACCCAATATTAGAGCAAATTGTCTGAAGGTCGAAGTGAAACGTGCCTTTTCTATGGAGTCCAGCGTATTACTTTGAAACTCAAGAATTTGATAAAGATCCATTTGAAAGATTCTTTAGATAAATTGTTTTAAACTTCGCTAATATAAATTCAGGATTGTTTATTTCGATAGGAACAAATCAGGAGCATTGAAGGCTGGCGGACTACGATTAATAAAAACTGTGAATAATTGTCGTATATTTTGTCCAAAACTGAAGCTACTTGAATTTTGTTGATAAAATAAAAGAATGGACAAGCTGTAATTTTTTACTATGCGGTCAAAGGGTACTATTGGATAGCTATATAGTCATCTCCTAAACCTATACAAGCTCTACGTCTAACCTAAAGGCCCTGAGCGCCTTTAAAGGCACCAGAAAGCGCGTTCAGTTGGAAGAGGAGAGAGAAGCGAAAAGCTCCTAAATCATCCTCTTATAATCTGTGTAGCAGCGAGCTAACACGTCGGTGGGTGGGTGGGGCGGCGGCAGCTGTTTGCACAGCTCTCAGCTCATGTTTCCATCTGTAATTGGCGACGCGACCGAGAAGTTAAGGTAGAAATTGAAAATCAATTTGCGCATCAAAATTCGGCCCAACGCTCTGTTGCAAGCTCGGGCACTTAAGCTGCAGCGCCGCTAATGGTCGGCCGGTCGGTGACTGAAAGAAACTCAATTTTTGCCTCAACAATAGACGCCGCGTCCGACCAACTCTGACGTACCCCCTAATGCTATAACCCGCTTCCGCTCCGCAGCACTCTATGGTGATGCACAGGTGCCTCCTCCCCCTCCCTCCAAACACTCTCCCACACATCGAAAGACTGCTCTGTTTGTTTATGTTTGCCAGCCATAAACTCCGTCCATATGTACTACAGTTGCTAAGTAAATTGTAATTATAATTTTAATTATATTTTTTCAAATTTACTAATACAAGTACCGGAGATTTCCGCTTATAAGACCACCATAGTTAGAAGACCATGGTCTTTAAATAGGTTTTTGTTTCCAGTTATAAGACCATGGTCTTCAAATAGGTGGGCAGAAAACTTGGTTCATAGACACCCAATTTCCAGTTAAAAGACCATGGTCTTAGTTTAATTGACCGATTTTAGCATACAATTAACTGTTTTTAAAGTGAACAAAAGCTGTCCATCGTGAGAAAACAAAGGCAGAAGTACATAATATAGATAAAACATGATTCTGATTTTTGTTTTGAACGAAATACAGTACCTGCTATGCTTCAACACAACCTTTCTTTATGTAATTTCAAATAAAGTTTTACAAATCAAGCGTAAACTGGTCAGGCATGTCTGGAACAGCCATCTAGGTGAGAAACAAATTCAACTATTGCCCAACAATCCTTTTTTCCAGTGAAATAACATTTTCAGTTATAAGACCATGGTCTTCAAAAGGGCGCCAAAAAGTGACCCTAAATTTGGGCATTTTCCAGTTATAAGACCAGGTCTTATAAGTGGAAAACTCCGGTAAATTATTTGGTAAGTAAATTATAATTTTAATTACATTAAAAGTGAATTTTTGCCTTAAGTAAATTATAGGTATAATTTTAGTTATATTTTTTAGAAATTTACTAATACAAGTAAATTGTTTGGTAAGGGGCCGTCCATAAACGACGTCGTTCCAAAAGTACCCGTGCCCCTAAGTAAATTATAATTAAATTGTATTTCAAATAAATTTACTTGGCAACAGTAATATGTACCTATCTGTTGAATAATTATGATTGTTTGTCACTGTTTTGTGCTACTATGTATGCACATGTATGTATGTATGTATGTATGTATGTATGTATGTATGTATGTATGTATGTATGTATGTATGTATGTATGTATGTATGTATGTATGTATGTATGTATGTATGTATGTATGTATGTATGTATGTATGTATGTATGTATGTATGTATGTATGTATGTATGTACAGTATGTATGTATGTATGTATGTATGTACAGTATGTATGTATGTATGTATGTATGTATGTATGTATGTATGTATGTATGTATGTATGTATGTATGTATGTATGTATGTATGTATGTATGTATGTATGTATGTATGTATGTATGTATGTACAGTATGTATGTATGTATGTATGTATGTACAGTATGTATGTATGTATGTATGTATGTATGTATGTATGTATGTATGTACAGTATGTATGTATGTATGTATGTATGTATGTATGTATGTATGTATGTATGTATGTATGTATGTATGTATGTATGTATGTATGTATGTATGTATGTACAGTATGTATGTATGTATGTATGTATGTATGTACAGTATGTATGTATGTATGTATGTATGTATGTATGTATGTATGTATGTATGTATGTATGTATGTATGTATGTATGTATGTATGTATGTATGCATGTATGTATGTATGTATGTTGTAGTACGTCTAATAATAGCTGCGCTATTATATTTTCATGAGTGATTTAGGGAGCGCTATTATTTTAGTGTGTCGTTTATTATTTCAATGCTACATTGGCGAACATGAGTATCCAAAAAATTCCCTGTCAACACAGGTATTTTTATCCTTAAAGAAGCAATCTTTGTATAATCTTCAATCTGACTTCCGAGTTTTTCACATATAAGACCTGGTCTTATACCTGGAAAATGCTAAAATTTTCTGTCACTTTTTGGCGCCCTTTTGAAGACCCGTCTTCTAACACGACAAAAACTTCTGTTTTGGTCAAAAGTTGAATTGTTTTTCATCTATATGGCTGTTCCAGACATGTGTGTCCATTTTACACTTGATTTGTAAAACTTTATTAGAAATTCCTAGAAATGTTGTGTTGAAGCTTGTTCACTTTAAAAACATTCCTTATTGTTTAAAATTGGTTAATCTAACTAAGACGATGGCCTTTTAAGTGAAAAATGGGTGTGTGTATCAACCAAATTTGCTGACCACCGATTAGAAGACCATGTGGAAACAAAACCTATTATAACCTATCAGGAAGCTGGACCAAACTAGTCGAAGCGACTGGAATGGTGAACAGAAAGCCAAACCCAGGATGCTTGACTCTGCGAGCCAATACCATATCTGGACTGGCAACCTATTTTCAAGACACCACACTAACCAGAAGACTGCAATGACACCACACTAACCAGAAGACTGCAATCAGTCCAAATTGCTTACGTAAAAATGAGTAAAAAAGTAATCGAAACTTGAGACTCACAAAGGAAGACTTGCTAGACGAGTTGTAGGGCAGACATAGCATAAATCGGTATATGGAGCGTGAGCTAAGCAAAGGAAAGCAGCCAAGCTAATGCAGCGACTATTTGGCGGTTAAGGAATGGGCAATTTGGCCTGGGGCGGCTCATTAATCAGCTGCTAACATGAAGAGCGCCGCTGCTAATGGCCAGCTAAGCAGGGACATGATCCCTCTTCCCTCCGGCCCCTACATAAGCCAACACCTCGCACGAAACCGACTGCTAACTAGAACCTTATCGATAAGTTAACACACGCCACTGCCTTTGTTGCATTCGGTCTATTAGCAACTCTACTGCACTGGCACTTAGCAAATCTCTTAATTCAGCTATGCTACAGCACACACACCTATTTGTGAAAGGGAAATTAGAGTGATTGCAATTTACCAGTCAGTCGGGAGAAAGCAGAAATCTACGATTCTCAAAGAGACCTCGGTATACAGCAACACCATGCGGGTACAGAGCAAGGCAAACATTTCTTCCGCTTTGAAGCCAATCCAGACTGAAGCTTTCTCATAAACTCATCTCGATAATTTCTAACCTCAATTATTCATCAGCCAGAGACCCTCATTCCAATTAGCACATGCCTAGCTAGGCACTATCTTACATATGCAGATTGGTGATAATCTTTGCACTACTTTTTGTAAGCTGAAAGATCTCAGCTAATACTAATAGTTGTAGCTGTTCGGCCAATAACAACTGATCCAACAACTAAATTGGAATGGCAAACGGCCGCCAGTCAAAAGCTTGACATATGGCGGCATCAATCAATTTATTTTTGACACCAAACAATCAAGTAGCGCGTCCAGGGAATCTCGTGCAGATATAAACTTTTTCTACACCTACCTATCCATAGTCAGTTCTGCCATAACACACCGTCTGGGGAAATAATAGACTTACAGAGAGCGCAGGGTCGGAAGTAGAAAAAAGGGGCGCTAAAAGTCAGTCGGTCTCCGGCGTCTGTGGTCTGACGGAAAATCGCTCGTCAAACCGCACGCACACAGGCCCACCGGTCTAACCGAGTTAGACCAGTGCTTTTGACAAAAACTATCCAATAGCCGATTCCACTGCCCGCATGCATTTTGGCCGCCGCTTAACCTTTTGCTGGGAGAGAGTTTACTCTTTTCTAACATTTTGTAGCCAATCTATCTTTGCAACCTTTGCCGGGTGACGTGAACAAACCTATTTCTTTTACAAATTTTAAATAGCAGTCGTAGTTAGTATCTCTAGAAATCGGCAAAAATAAAATTTGTAGTCTTAGTTAGTAGTCTTAAAATTTCTCGATTTTGAATATGTAGTGGTAGTTAGTAGTCGATTCGTAGTCAGCAAAATTTTGAGAAAAAATGTCAAATTTTTAACTTTAGGATTTAAAACAAGAATTTGAAAATCTAAAATAGTGAACCAAACAAAGGAGAGGTGGACATTTAAGGAAAAAAAATCTATTTTTCTACAAGGTGTGATGCCAAGAATGTCTGTTAATTTCCACTACGAAAGTTATAATTTAGGATTAGCTCCAAAATACACGGTTTTCTTGTTTACAACTTCAAAAGATATATTTTCGTTATTATTCAGCCTAAATTATTTTTGGTTTATTACCCAGAAACAAACAAACGTGCAGTTTGCTTTGTTTATAAATGGTCAGAAATTCAATAAATATTCCAAAATATAACAGGAAAATTGCTTTTGAATGCCAAAAAAGTTGTTAAAACAAATAAAAAAGTACAATTAACAAAAACTCAGAGATAACATGGCACCATTCCCGTTCCTAAATTCCAGAATTGCTTATTACTAATTTACAAATTGAAAAGGTATTTTGTAGTCAATTTGTAGTCACAGAATCTGAATATGTAGTCGTACTGAATTTGTAGTCTGGATGACGTAATAAAACCCCAAAAATTAGTAGTTAGTGGTTAGTAGTTAGTAGTCACTACAAAATACTTGTACAGGTAGGTCTGGCCGTGAAGAGACCACACTTTGGTGCAGGTCTATTCCTATTGAGCTATCTTGCTTTATTGATTATGGGTTATTTTTTATTAAATGTACGTATACGTACAGATTACATACAGACTGAAATCACACTTTTGTTCGTCTACACGCTCTAACAAATTTCTCTTGGCTTGCTTGACAGACTGACAGGGTGTAATCATGCATGTACAGCTGGGAAAAAGGGGATTTCCCCCAGACCCGATTTTCTAAACACGCAAACTGGATTCCTTACAGAAACGCATTTTAGCTGCAATATTTCGAACAAAATAGGGTTTTTTTCACGTTTTAAAGCAAACAAATGGGTTTTAAAGCATCTTTTGAAGTTCAGACAGGACTTTTACCTACTGTTGATCGGGTATACCCATACCCATACCCGAAACTGGGTATTTTTGAGTAAAACTACCTGAAATTGGGTATACCCATACCCGGGTACTTTTTCTAATACCCATACCCGGGTATACCCGATTTTTTGAAAAATACCGGGTATTTGAATGGGTATTTTTTAGAAAAAATCGCGCAAAGACACATTAATTTCTGTCAAAACTCTGCAAAAATTCTCTCAAGGAAGTGTTTAGAAATAGAAATACAGTTTTTGTCATGCATCATACAGTCACTTTACTGTTTCGAAACCATTAGTTAGCCACCTAATTTGTTTCAAGAATTGTACAATTAAGCATTTTGGCCTTTTAATTTTATGCATAGAACACTATGAAAACATCTTACGAAAAGCGTTTGCGGGCTCAGAAAGGAACGCCCTGGGTTATTATGCACCTCAATCTCTCACTGCAAAATTCACAGTACACACATGGTACTTAACTGAAGCTGACGTTTTACAAATGTACGTACATGTATGTACAGTACATAAAAAGTCTTTCGCGCGCCTACAGTCGGGGGCGTACCCAGGATCATGCATGTAACAGCTCCGGCCCGACCCGGGGGGGAGGGAGGTAGGGGGTTTTCCGCAGGTGGGAGGTCGAGGGGGATTTCGCCAAAAGGGGGCGTCCAAAACTTCAAAAAGCTCCAAAACGCCTGGAAATGTGTTTTAGCACTTTTGTTTCAGTAAGGACGCTAAAAAACGCTATTTTAAGCTGCCAAATAGCGTTTTAGAGTCAAAAACAAGCAAAAAATGACAAAAAGGGCTTCTAAAACCTCCGATTTTTCTTAAATTGCAGCAGGGGAAACGCCAAATTCTCCAAAGGCTTTTGAAGCGAATTTTAGGCTAAAAATTAGTGAGTTCTGAGCCAGTTTGTTAGTACTACTGGAGCCACTACTGGTACTTGTATTTTTCGGTCGGCGGGGGTCCCTTAACCTGTCTCGGGTGGGTGGGGTGAGAGGGTTTTGCCCTTCCAGCAGGGAGGTACCCCAAACCCCCTAGTACGTATGCCCAGGATCTTGCAAAGCGGGGTGTAAAATTTTGAAGTTGCCAGGCCACTGCCCAACAAGGGCGACAAACTTTCGCAAAATTAGTCTTAAAAACGTGTTTAAAAAGCATGCTGAGCTTTAAATTGACAGCCTTAGTAGATAATTAATTCATTTCTCTTATTTTTATCTAATTTTCCTCCTTACCTCCACTGCAAAGAGGGGGGGGCGTACACACCCTACACCCCCTGGGTACGCCACTGCATACAATAAGTTTCTTGCCTCTCGTTTACTTCTAATAGAAATCGGGCTGCTATTTTTGTGCTCCCTTTAAGGATAAGTGCCGTTGTAAGACTAATAAATTTAGTTGGACTATAATTAGAAGGTTACACAGCTTCTATGGATTTGGTGTTGATGCTGAGGCAAGTATTTACAGCAAGCTGAAGTTTTACACTGAGCACATAATAAATAGTTGCCCAAAAAAGCAGATTAAAAACTATTTTTGCAAAACCAATTGAAATTTGGCATATTGTGGAATTTACATTTATTTATGCGATTTTAATGAAAAATACCCGATTTATACCCGATACCCGGGTATTTTTAAAATACCTACCCATACCCATACCCGGGTATGGGTATTTAAAAGAATACCTACCCATACCCATACCCAATTCAGATTCAAATACCCATAGCAACAGTACTTTTACCCGATTTTTAGTCCTCAAACAAAAGCCTGTTTTCGAAACCAAAAAATGGTCGCTGAAACCCTTTTTGTGCGTAGTGCTGAGTGAAACCCTTTTTTGGATCAGAAAAATTTCTCCCCAGCCGAACACCCACCTACATACATGTATGTATGTAGATAATGTAGGTAAAATACGCACTGCGTGTAAACTGTAAGCCTACCCATCGTAGGCCAGACGATTTTGCCACCCCTCTGAGCATTTGCTCTCTAAATACAGGGTGAAAATCTGTTTGAACGGCCTGGTTTAGACACTTTCCTCGCGGAAGGTCAGTGATCTGAATTTGATTCGATCGCATCAAAGTTCTACGTCACACAACCACACCCTCCCCACTCTAATACGTAACTATGATTCATTTGATTTAATAACCTTTGTAAACATAGTCCCGTTTAAAATTGTAATCTTATCTTCCGCAAAACAAGTTAAGTCTGAGTCAATAATTCAATTGTAACTGAAATGAAATTCACATTCCATAACCCTACACAGTATTCGGAACTGTGTAATAAATTCACAAACAATTGCCCAACAATAGCATAGAATAAATCGAAGGGATTGGTAAGAATGGTCTCTAGAGTGGAGTTGCGGCCAAAAGAGTCTACGCAAATACTGTACAATAAAGATTGCGCAATGTAAAAGTTTAATTTATTATCGACTACAGAAAGTTGGGAGCGGCCAGACGAGGAGCCGAGAATTAAAGCGAGAGAGCGCAGGTAGCTGTGTGTGTGTGTGGCAACCGGTCGGAAAACTCAAACAACTCTCGGCTGTGCCTTAAAACCAATTATCAAGAGCTGCGTGCCAAGTGAGAGAAAACAGTTGCAACCGGGACAATTAAAGACACGCGTCTCTAGCACCACTAACCGATTTCACTGGGTCACTCGGCCAATGACGTTCGGCGTGACACTGACCAACTTTCATTCTTCCGCACATCTCCCACAGCGCGCGCTTTGTTTCTGCTCGGCCGCGCAATGAATCTCTGTCCCTCTTTTTTGCTCACCTTTCTGCCTCTCGTCCTCGCTAGATGTGAGTGGCTTTTTTGTTACTGGTGGAAAGTCCGGGGTTAAAAAATAGGTTCAGCTTGAAGTCCACGAATTTCAGGTTAAAAAGCTATTAATAAGTTGAGGTTACGTCGGACTTGCCAACAGTAGTTTTTGTAGCTCAGCTAACAGTGTCTTGTTCAGCTGTAACGGTGAGTCCGAGTTGTCGGACGGACGCCGACCGCACACAGGTGGGCATCTGTCTGAGGCCGTGGCTGGATCTCTGGGAGATTATGAGGACACACGAAGCTGCCTCCGCCGATCTCCTCTTCCCTCTCATTTACTACTCGCAGGAGTCCGTGCTCAGCTTGTGCGACGCTTATCTGGAAGCCAGGGACACCTGTCTGTCTGACCAGGTAATCTACGTGACAAGGATTAAACACCAAAATCCTTTTTCCTTATAACTCTCTAACCGGTTGTACAATACTTGAAAAATGTAGAACCTACGTTGAAGCTTTATACTTTATTCCGCTTTTGAAATATTCCCCACAAATCGCTCAAAAAGACCCTAACTTTGAGGTCAATTTACTCACTTGGCATTACTCGCCTACAGGAATCCCTAGCGGTTTTATGTACTATAAGAATATAAAAAATTATTTTGTGCAATTCTGATTTGCTGGAAAAAATTGAGCTCAAAGTATCGAAAAGTGCGAATTTTCCAAGTAGTTCCAATTTTACTAATTGTTGTTTTACTAATAATTTTACCAATTTTACTACGATTTTACTAGTCATAAAGTGGAATTTCGCATCAATGATGCAAGATTTTGTGAATAATTGATGTTAGTCCAAATAGTCGCTAAATTTGCTACTTATACCAATTTCTCCAGAAGCTAAAAAGTTAAAAAGGCTACAGTTAAAAATGTGTGAAATTTGACTGACAAAAGTGGGACCCACGCGTCTTTTATTGTAAAATTGATCAAGATTTAGGCTGGAATTCAATTAAACAAAAACTAGTAAAATAGTAATAAATTTCCATTTTACTACTGACAGCTTTTGGTAAGTTAATTTTTTTACTTTACTTTGGCTCTTAAATTTTCCTTTTTTGTTATTATTTTACACTATTATTGGAATTAGCAATCAGCCTGCAGCGCGCGAGCGGCTTATTTGAATCAGAACTAGACGTACAGACGCTAATAACACCTTTATACCGTAAAATTGCGTTCCGCTGCATTTTTTTAAATCTCTCTAAAACGCCACGGTCCTTGTCCCTTATACTGTACAGCCCCAGATAAATTTTTCAATTTTTTCAATTGGTATAGCCCGGGAAAAAAACTTTTAGTAAAAATCTTTGTTGTAGTTGTGCAAATATTCGTCCGAAATAAATAAGCCGTGCCCTCCAATAAGCCGCGTGTCAAACGCACTCTGAAATAAATAATCCGCGCGCGTAATAATAAGTTTATTGAGCAAAATTTTGGACAATTTTTGAGCTCCTCCAGTTACTTTCCCATAGTCAGAATCTGACTTTATTTTTAAAAGATTTTTCCGTCATCTTTTTTTAAGAAAAATGCAGAAAATGAGTCCGGAAATTTATCAATCTATTCAGATTAGTACATTTGTGGCTGACGATGGACTGTTCAGGTGCTGCACGACTGCAGATACGACCTGACCATCCGATTCGTGCAGTCGCACATGCGGTTCTTTTGTGCCGGAAAGGACGCAGTGCTGGCTTTGGCCAAGTTCAGCTGCATCTCTACAGCAGTCAAGAACCAGCACACCTGCAGAGACCACATCCGTGGAATTCCGCTTCCCAGTCACCAGACGCGCAAGTGTGCCGGCATTCCTAATTTCTACAGATGTCTGGGTGACGCGCTGGAAGCCGAGTGTGGAGTGTCGGCTATGGACATTCTCAAACAGGCCATCAGTGATGGTTTCGGTTGCAGTTTGGACAGTGGGGAGAATGGTACGCAATTCTTTTTACTTCTCAGATTACTGTCAGCTAACTTTCACACTGAGCACGCTTCTGAAGCACTCTAGATGCTTTTAGAGAGGATTGAGCAGGAGTTTTTGGAAATCACTCAACAAGCTAACCAGACTGATGCGGTGTTCAATGTATTTGAAGTGCTCAGAAATGAAAGTTTGGTCGAACCAACAACCACTCGTGGCCCTGGTCTGGTTCTGTTGCACAGCACTGCAGTGAAGGTAGAGGAACCAGAGACAGTCACCACTCTGCCCCAGGACAATCCGACTGAACCACCAGAATTCAGTGAACAATCAGACAACAGGGGCCCAGGTATAATACTAATTGACGCCACGGAGGTCACCCCATCGGTCCCTGATGTTACCATATTGACCAACCGACCAGGCAACACCACCCACCTGATTGACATGGAAAAGAAGTCTACAGAGTCACGTGGACCTGGTCTGATTTTGATGACCACTCCCTCAACTACCACTCCGCCAGGCCCGGTCTTGGTCACAGAAGCTACAAGTGTGCTAATGAGTCCATGTTGTGTGTTGCACCTGCACCGATTGTTGTGTTTTAGCACCTGAGAGTCAAACCACTGACAGTGACACATCAACCACCCCTCCTCCGTCATGTTTGTTTTGTCTCATGTCTTTAGCTTACCTTTGGCTTTGCTTAATCGTGCCACTTTAGCTGAAAAAGAAGAAGAAGAAGAAGCTGAAAGAACTACAGAAGCTCAGCAAACAGAACCGCCTGAGACTCCTCCTGAAACAGCAGAAGCACATGACAATGAGCAGGAAGTGGTTCAGCAGCCGGAAGTTGCCAACAACGAAATTGTGATCGATGCCTCAGACGACGCCTGCACTGCAGCAAAGTCTGAGAGAGTGGCCAAGTGCCTCGGACCTCTGTCCAGGTAACCAACACCACAAACTCTTCCTTCCTTCCACTGCACCTCAAATCAGCTGGCTGCCTAAGCAGGCGGTAGGCCGATTTCTGCCAAAAAACCACAAAATTAGAATAAAACGTCTTTTGAATGTGAAACCAAGAATTCTTGAGTTCTATCGTCTCATGTTCTTCTTAAAATGTTTTTTGAAAGGTGGTTTGCACTGTGCATGCAGTGTCACAATATTAAACCATCGCGGAAAATCTTGCATCTTGCAGAGATTCACTGACTAACACCTGTCATTGTCAAAAAAATTTGAAAAGAGGTTGTTTCGTGTTCTAAAGTTCTTTGAAACTACAAAATTGCAAAATATATACTAGTTGCGAATGAACAGCAAGAAGTGGTCAAATGCGGTTGAAAACCGCTTTTGCACAGAACACAGTATAGTCATAATAATAAAACCGTTTGACTATCTGATTTCCGTTTGACTAAGTATTTCTGGTAACGAAGGTAGTCAAACTTTGACTTTGACTACGTCCGTTTGACAAGGACATCGCAAAAGTGTAAACTATGGGGCCGTACCAAAATGACGTCCTCAATTTTTGGCTATTTTCGACCCCTCTCCCCTTGTCATCGGTTGTCATCATGTTCTAGCCCCCTCTAAAAGCGAAAAAATGACGTAACTTCCCCCCCCCCAGTTTGCAAAAATACGTGCATTCAGATGAACAAGTTTTGGGACAATATTTTTGGATGCTTCTATGCAGTTATTTTCCCGTATTGAGAAACAGTTCATTTTTAGAAGATTTTTTCGTTATGCAATGCAATTCTGAGCTACATACATAGAGTCTCTGACAATAATGCCTTGGATATGTAAAAGATTACTGCTTTAGACGCTGGGAAGAAATTCACAGCCGAACGCCACAGCTGCGCGAAAACCTTTTCCCGCTATTCAACTACTCAACTGACGATTTGGTCAATTTGTGCGAAATTCTGCAAGCCACCTTGGAAGACTGTTTGGTTCGCGACCTACTGACCGCCTGTTTTGGTCACCCGGCGGTTCAGTTCGTGAACAGTATGCTGGGGTTTGCCTGCGGTCCTCATCAGTCATCTTTCTTCCTCACTTACGACTGTTTGCATGAAGTCTCCATGGCCAGCGGTCAGTGTTACTCTCTTATTCCTGGTCAGAACACCCCTGGCAATGGGCTTGAGAAGTGCAGACGGATGCCACAGTTTTACGATTGCATGGAGGGACCCATTAGCAATAAGTGTGACCCAAGAGCTATCAGAGTGTTCTTGAGGTCAATTCTACATTATGGCTGTGATATAAAGCCAGTTGAGAAACTCAGTGAGTTGGTCTTTAGTGCAGAATTGACTTGTAAGTGTGTCATTTTCAGCCAAACCACCAAGGCTGCCAGTGATCAATGAGGAGAATCAGATTGAGAAGAATAAAGTGATTGAAGTCACCCCTGTCATTGAATTGCCTGTTAGTACTGAACCTACAACCACAATCGCGGAAGAAGAAACCACGACTACCAAAAGAATACAACTGACAACGACAGAAGCAACGACCACAAGAATGGAAACAGAAGAACCCACCACTCTCACTGTTCCTGAAGAAGAGACAACAACAGCGCGGCCTACGCGACGACAGCCTAAGACCAAAGCAACTAAACGACCTCGAGCACCTCCAAGCCAAGTTCCACCAAGAAGAACAACCATCAGAAACACACGCCCTACTAGGACTCTTCCACCACTCTTCATAAACAACACCACTCCCACACCCACCACCCCCAGACCACCTCCCACGCGACGACCCAGGATCACTTCCACCACACGAAGGACAACCCCATTCCCAACTGAACCGACGCTTTCCCCACGATGCAATGGAAGATTTCAAAGAATTGCCAGAGACTGCATTCTGCCCCTTATGGTGAAATGGGCCAAGATGCGTGAGGAACGACCACAACTGAACGAGATCAACTTTCCCCTCTACAAATACCCCAGAATCGAGCTGCTGGGTCTGTGCGATGGGTATGCAAATGCCTTTCTGTGTGGGGGCTTCGCACCATTCCATGCCTGCTTGAACGACAAGCTGGTCAGGTTTGCCAATGCTCAACTGGGTTATGTTTGCTCACCACAGAACATTAGAAGGTTCATGGTTCACTATGACTGTATAATGGAAGTGGTGGATATTGCCGGAGACAATTGTTTGCAGTTTATTATGGGACCGGACAAACCTAATGTCCCTGGTC
The DNA here is from genome assembly GCA_030248155.1 of Sabatieria punctata. Classification (NCBI taxonomy): domain Eukaryota; kingdom Metazoa; phylum Nematoda; class Chromadorea; order Araeolaimida; family Comesomatidae; genus Sabatieria; species Sabatieria punctata. The sequence continues at coordinate 104,812 of JASANB010004705.1, forward strand.
AGGATTTGAATAAGTGCGCTGGGGTGCCAGAGTACCATGACTGTTTGAAGGATGGCATTCTTCAGAGATGCTCAGCAGCGGCTTTGAAGGAGTTCAGAGAAAGCATCACACAGTTCGGGTGTGTGCTGTCGTAGGAATTCTGTCCACGTTCCATACTGTTTTCAGGGCCATGCTTTGTATTGTTCTTGTTGATATTTCTGTTTAGAACACTTTAATAAACTTTTCACTGGTTAATCATGATTTACAGAATTCAACTGCAAAGATATCCCCCTTCTGTGAGCTGACAAGGTTTGCCTCGCCTTGTTATTTCAACATCGGGACTAGCCTTAGACCTTGTCAAGTTCTTTACTTCTCTGTGTTTTCGCACAGCATCCCACCTGAAAAGAAAAGACGTATGTTATAACTTTATGCAAAGCACATGCACACCAGATACAATCCAGCACTAAGCCAGACGCCAGGCAATTTGAATGGACTCGAACCGGCTACATGTCATGCGCATGGGAACCAATACACCACAGACATAAGACTATTCTTAAAAGAACCGGTAATTTACAAAAAGCCCACTTTCCTGAACTTTGATTGCTGCGCTGACGTGAAATAGATATAGCAAATTTTACTGTTGCTGTCGAAAAAGCAGAGATAGCAAAGCAAATTCTACTACTAATGTACATAATCAAATGCTCAGTCACCAGCTTGCATCTTTCTGTCCAGCCTCTACTCACCAGGGGTGCCACGGCTGTCCATAAGGGTTGGCGAATCCTTTCAGCGATCCTTCATGACGTCTCTTTGGCGCTATCGCATATCGAGGGTGTTACAAAATTTCAGTTTTGTAGTGGACGGCATAGTGCCAACTGTTGCATAATTGTGTATGGCTTCGCTTGCAATTCAAATTACAAAAACTTTGTTCGGTTATACACTATCTCTCACTAATTTGGTTCGACAGTGATTGTGGCCTACAAATTTTTCTGTGGTTTGCGCCATGTGCATGATTTTCAGGTCCACCGCGACAGAAACTTCAACTGCATAACGAAAATTTTTTGACAATATAAGACAATAATTTAGACAAAAACTGTCTAAAATATGCAGTGCTGATAAAAAATGCCAGCTGACCTTCTTGGAGTTTTCCGAATAGCTTGGCTACCATTCCTTCAATTTTGCACCAAATAATATAATTTTTGGGACGATCATTATTCCATGCTTTTAGTTTATTCTAACCAAATCAAATAGCAGACCAAATTATATTCAGTTGTCTGAAACTGATTTTAACCGATCTGTTTGGGTGCAGAACGCATGTGATAGATGTGTTACTGATGTGCAAGGTCTAGATAGTCTGAGATCTGAACAGCAGCCTAAAATCTGGCATTTTGTAACACCCTCGTTTTGTTGAGTATTTGTGAGCAGTTGTTGTGAGTGATTGTATAGTTATGGTTGTTGCTGGTGTTGTAGTTGTTGTTGTTGTAGGTGTTGTAGTTGTTGTAGATGTTGTAGTTGTTGTAGGTGTAGGTGTTGTAGTTGTAGTAGATGTTGTAGTTGTGGTTGGTGTAGGTGTTGTAGTTATTGTAGATGTTGTAGTTGTTGTAGGTGTTGTAGTTGTTGTAGGTGTTGTTGTAGCAGTAGTTGTTGTTGTTGGCGTTGTGCTTGTAGTTGTAGTTGTAGTAGTGGAGGTTGTGGAAGAAGTAGTTGTGGTTGTTGAAGTTGATGTTGAGGTAGTAGTTACTGTAAAGGTGTAATTGAAGCTGAACAATATTCTGTTGTATAGTTAAGATAAGATAAGATTGAGAGATAGACTAGACTGTTGCAAAATTAGCAGACATGCGGTTTGCCAAAATCTGGATGGAGAAAGATTTATTCACTTAGGGGACGTCCATAAACGATGTCGTCACAAAATCCCGATTTTTCTGACCCATCGTTTTCTGTTTACCTCCCCTCAGGAAAAAAGCAGTACACACAGTACACTATCATGTTTTCTTGCTACCACAGTGCATTATCAATTGAACAGATTCCTACTACTAATCCGGGAAGCTGTTCGGTGCATAGAAACCTTTGCCAAAATATACATAAATTGAAAATACCAACCAACCCCTCCCCTTCCAAGCCAAAACAAAACCCCTCCCCTTCTCGTGCGTCTGCTATCGTGGCATTTCAGCCGACGCCCTCCCTTTCTAGAACGACGTCATTTATGGACGGCCCCTTAACCAACAGATCAAACAAACTTGACACTTTTCCAAGTATCAGTAAACGTTTAGAGCTTGAATCCAAATCCATAAATTCTTTGTTCCTCTACCAATTCGCAACAAATTCTAAACACAAATCGTTCTTTTTAGATTTTGGGTGACAGCTTCATAGGAAAACCGGTTATGCAACATCCTTACTGTTTCGTTTACTACTTTGATCTGCAGTTTCTAATACTTAGTAAGGGTCGACTAATTTTGCAACTGTAGCTAGAGCCTTCTAGATAATACCTTGAGTAGTAGTAGTAGGAATGGCCTCAGTAACATGCAGCTTCTGTGTTGTGCCAAAGGCGTCTTCCACAAACTCCAATGTCTCTTTACATCGGTCTGGTATTTTGAATCCAGCTGTCTCATAGGCATTGATGGAAGCGATGGCTGTAGCTTGAATGAACTCCCAGAACAAACCAATTCCCTCTGGACAGATACCACTGAATATGGCGCCAGCACACTCCTCATAACAGACGGCATAACTGAAGTGGCTTAGTGACTGATTTCACATGCACACGTCATTCTCACTCGCAAGCCGCTTCTAGTGTGGTGTTGACCAGCACACAGCGCGATTGACAGCTCAATTGCACATTCCACAACGCTCGAGCGAAACAGTGAAAGAGCGCTGTGAAATCTGCAAAATAATTGTAGAAAATTGACAAACAATGAGAAACCGCACCGTTGTAGCGTTTGTTGCAGACGAAGCTCATAGGGGCCATGAATTGTTGGAACTGCTCAAGTTGGAAACCCTTTGAACAGTCAGTTAGTAGACAACGCTGTAAGGTGTTGCGGTAGTGGCTGAAACAAGCGGTACAAACAAACAAACAAACAAACAAACAAACAAACAAACAAACAAACAAACAAACAAACAAACAAACAAACAAACAAACAAACAAACAAACAAACAAACAAACAAACAAACAAATAAATAAATAAACAAACAAACAAACAAACAAACAAACAAACAAACAAACAAACAAACAAACAAACAAACAAACAAACAAATGAACGAACAAACAAACAAACAAACAAACAAACAAACAAACGAATGAATGAATGAACGAACGAACAAACGAACGAATGAACGAATGAACGAACGAACGAACGAACGAACGAACGAACGAACGAACGAACGAACGTATGAACGAATGAACAAACAAACAAACAAACAAACAAACAAACAAACAAACAAACAAACAAACAAACAAATGAACGAACGAACGAATGAACGAACAAAAAAACGAACGAACAAACGAACGAACGAACGAACAAACGAACGAACGAACGAAGGAACGAACAAACGAACGAACGAACGAACGAACAAACGAACGAACAAACGAACGATCAAACAAACAAACTGTAAATTGTTGAGGGGAAATAGAAAAGGAAAACCGACTTGCAAAATCTAGGTAGCAGATCGGCTGTGAACAGCTCGGCGGCCTCAATGAACGCCTCAGAATTCTGATTATTCTTCAAGGTCATCGTCCACAAACTTCCCAGAAAGGCGATTCTCGTGTTGTACTTGAATTTTTTTGTGAAAGCGTCGATGCAGTTTTGTGTGCATAGAGCCACCCTAAAATGTGGTTAGAGATGGCGAGCGGTGTTTGGCAAAGAAAAATGGTTATAGGACTCGTCCTGTCGCTTTTTTCGCAGCGAAAAGTGCAAATCTGTCTTGACAGCTGGACGTCTTTGGGTGGTGGGCAAGAAATCTGAAATCTTCTTCGCACCAATAAGTTTTATTTACTGTTGGTTTCATAATCACATTTCACAGCATATTTACAACATCCGCGGCTTATTGGAGGGTGCGGCCTATTTGTTTCAGAATGCTCTAGACACGTGGTTTATTGGAGGGTGCGGCTTATTTGTTTCAGAATGCTCTAGACACGTGGTTTATTGAAGGGCGCGGCTTATTTGTTTCAGAATGCTCTAGATACGTGATTTATTGAAGGGCGCGGCTTATTTGTTTCAGAATGCTCTAGACACGTGGTTTATTGGAGGGTGCGGCTTATTTGTTTCAGAATGCTCTAGACACGTGGTTTATTGAAGGGCGCGGCTTATTTGTTTCAGAATGCTCTAGATACGTAATTTATTGAAGGGCGCGGCATATTTGTTTTAGAATGCTCTAGACACGTGGTTTATGAAGGGCGCGGCTTGTTGGAATGGTTGGTTTATTGGAATAAACACGCTATTTGGAATTTTTTGGTTAGATTTGGACGCTATTTTGAATAGATCTACTTTGCTAAAGTATTTCAGTGCCTTAAATTATGTCTACCTAATCTAATCATCTAACAAAGTCGGCCTTGCTAATTACCTGACAGAAAGAAAACAAACTTACAACAGCAGACAACAATATACGCGAGGAAAAAGTTATTGCGCATATTGATCTTAAACAGGGCTGATTGTGTAGGCAGCGCGCAATCGCAGTCACTTTTCACCTTCCATCGGTAGGTGTCAACCGCTTTTTTATTTGAGACGTCGCTAAACCGGTTACTATGCATCCCGTGTCTCTTACTTCTCTAAATTAGAACACTTATCGCTTGGCAATGTGTAAACAAAGCCAAGTTTAGATTTCACTTTTCATTCCTGCTGTGGTTTCTCATAAGAATTACTTGTGCACTTTAAAAGCCAGTTTAGCAATGTTTGATATTTGTGACTAAATAGTCGAGGTGGCTCCTTTCCGTCGGTCAGTTTATTTTAGGGTTCAGTGCAGGCAAGTTTATCAGAAGCATTGAAGTTGAGCCCAGTACGTGACAACACCAGAGAAGGACTAAAGGTGAGTGAGAATTATTGTGAGTGGAAAGTGAAGAAGCCCATCCCGAGTGCAACGGCCAGTAGCGACAGTTGCACGAACCAACCGCATCCAAGACACTTGAGCAGACGTTTGAACCAACTCAATTTTCTGAAACTCATCTGCGGTCTTCAGATTGTCTACTAAGTACTGTTATGTTACTATTGTATAGCAACACAAAAAGTAGTAATACTAGCGGTATTTTACTTGTAGCAAAATGCTAGTAAAAATATGAGTACAGTCATGTCTCGTTAATCCGGACAAGTTGGGACCGGCCAATTTTTTCCGGATTAGCGAATTTCCGGATTAGCGAATTTCCGGATTAACGAATCAAAGCTACAACGTTGTTTTTCAGGTCAAAGGTCTAAATGACAGCTTTTGTTAGTTGCATATCAGATTCTGCAGCTGTACCTCCTAAATAAACCCCAAAAACTTATTTCAGCTGATTATAGCTCCTAAAAAGGCAAAAATAATCACATTCTGACTCAAGGAAAAGCATCAATTGAAAATTCGCACCTGAATTGAAAAAATGCGCATGGATTTTGTCCAAATTAACCAAAAGCGGATTAACGAATCACTTTACCATACAAATTTCGAAGTTGGGACCCAAAATCTTCTGTCCGGATTAACGGAATAACATGGGAGAAAATTGGGATCTGGCTTAATCTTGTCTGGAAGGCGAATATCCGGATTAACAAGGTCCGGATTACCGAGACATGACTGTATCAGCAATATGATTACGAGCCAATAGTAAAGTAAAATTTAGTTAGAGTTAACAAAAGGCGTCAATACTTAGAACTAGCAACTATTCTACACCAGGGATGTGAGGTGTGTTTTTACGAAAAAAACATTGTAAAAGAATCATTAGAGACGCCAAAGACTCTAGATTTGAATTTTGTAGTCATCTCATTTTCTTCGAAATTAAGGGAAAAGCTCATTTTTATGTTGCACAAATTAGTGTTTAGAGTAAACGTAGCGCAGATTAGAGTCACCCTGGGCCGCAGCCCGACCTTGTCTACAACTTTGGTCGGAGGCCCAAGTCGCTCCGAGGCCTCCTAAAAATGTTATTCGCAAAAACCGCTCATTTTTTGAATGGACCAGGGAAGTGAGGTGTGTTTTATCGTATTTCCCGAAAAAAACACCTTTTTCCAAAGGGTCGAAATATACATAAATTGCGGAAGAAAGTCAACGTAAAAATATTTAATTTACTTTTTCTATTAAAAAAGACTTAATTGACTTTTGCGACGTATAATAGCCGTGACTGACTCAAAACTGTTAGGAAAACAACAGATAAGACCAAATTTAGAATGGTAAAACAAAAATGCAAACTGCTCTAAGAAAATTTACATGTAGCGTTTATTGATGGAGCCTGTCAGATGCTGTTGCATGCCTGTTTCGTGATTTATATCAATGTAGCACGTGTATTTCTGATCTGAAAAGACTGAGGAAGGCGCTAGAAAGCGTTAGGAATCATAAAACCAGTCTAGGATACTCAGAACTCGGGATGGAGTTTTCTCCGCGATTTAGGAAAAAACTGGAAAAAAACGAAAAAAAAAACTGAAAAGAAACAGGCCAAGGTTTTTCCGATAACATCAATTATTAGCGGCATAATCTATGCAAAATTCCACCTAATGAATAGAAATATCCTACTAAAATAGGCGGTAAAAGAAAAGTGAGTAGATTGGAAACTGCTTGGTAGTAAACAAAGAAATATTGAATTTAAATTCAGAGTAAGTAAGATAACAGTACTACCGAGCTCAGCAGAGCCGATTAATTGGGTTGTTGAAGCAGAAGTTGGTCACCTGATTTTGGCTTGCTGCACTGCAGTTTCGCAAGAATGGCTTTGAAGAGTGGATTGTAGAAGATCAGCTTTGTTGTGGTGCAAGACAAAGCTGAAACACATCAGTCAACCAAACCAACTCTCCTTTTGCACCTCTGTTTGATGGGATGTTGTTGCAGCAGGTGACAGCTAATTCCAGCTAGCTGAATGATGGGAGAGAGTATTTCCTGAGCACACTCTAATTGCTCCAGGTCCCAGTCATATTCGGCCAAATCCTCCGTGTTCAGTAGTGGATCGGCAATCTCTGAGCGAGAGTCTTCAGTGTCCAATGACAGGCCAAGCTGAAAGAACAGGTAAGAGCTGGAATGAATTAACAACCAAAGAATATGACAGACTTCATATTGATCCCATTGCCACACACCGGACTCGGATGAACGGGCGAGTTGCATATTCTGCTGTTTCTCAGGTTCGCCAACATTTTCCAGTCTACTGTCTGATAGTGAGCTGTTTCTGTGCTTCTCTGACAGAATTACTGAAATGCACTCGGTGTTTTGGATACTGCTTCCCAGCAAGTTAATAACAAATAGCAAGTTAATTAATTTTTGTGCCAAATCGGGTAGCAAATAGAAAATTCCTAGCAAGTTAATTTTGGACAAACCGCCGCCTAGCAAGTAAATAACTAGTTTATTTCGGATTGAGGTAGTGAGAAATTTGCTAGGAATTTGCTACCAATTTACTGGGAATTTACTAGGCCCTATCTTTCCCCGCTTACCTGGGACATGATATTCTGTCAGGATATACTTTATACCGAAGGTTGGTTACGCTACGCATATAGCTAAAGTAGGGCTATAGCCAAGTGTGGACAAAAGTCAGTCTCTAGGCTGACAGTAGATTCGGCAAATAGAAAACTACTGAATGTGTTCATGTCAGGGAAAAATTTAGAGAAAATTCTTGCCTCTGTGCTTCTTTTGCTGCTGTTGCTTGTTCAGCTCATCGAAACTGAGATACAATGGATTGTATAGTTTTGATTTTAAACGGTACCGGAGTTTTCCACTTCTAAGACAAATAGGAAAATGGCCAAATAGGTCACTTTTCAAGCCCTTTTGAAGACCATGATCTTATAATAACTACGGTGGTCTTATAATCGGAAAATCTCGAAGGCATCATTTGGTTGAACGAAAAATTTGTAGCAAATTCTAGCAAATTGATAGCAAATAGATAGCAAATTTCTAGCAAATAGCAAGTTAATAACAAATTTAATTTGAAATTGCTGTGTCTAGCAAGTAAATAGCTAGTAAATATAATTCCTGACAGTTACAAGCAAGTTAATAGAAAGTTAATTAGAAAATAAATTAACTGGGAAACAGTAGTTTTTGGAAGCCCTCTTTGTCATTTTTTGCTTGTTTTTAGCTCTAAAACGCTATTTGGCAGCTTAAAATAGTGATTTTTAGCGTCCTTAGGGGCCGTTCATAAACGACGTCGTTCCAAAATCCCGATTTTTCGGACCCCCCCCCTCCCCCCAAAATCGCCTTGCGTCGTTTCTTGGGAACCCCCCCCCCTATGGCGACGTCGTTTTCGGTTTACCCCCCCCCCGATAAAAGGGCAGTACATACAGTACTGTCACGTTTTTTTGTTACCATACTGCACAATCAATAGAATAAATCCCTACAACCACTCAGGAAAGCTTTTCTGTATGGAGAAACGTTTGACAGAATGTGCATAAATCGAAAATAATGTAATTGAAGTACCCTAAAATTCATAAAAAAGCGACGTCGTTTTTTGCTAACCCCCTCCCCCTCCTGGTGCGTCGTCTATCGTCGCATTTCAGCCGACCCCCCCTCCCCCCCTCTGGAACGACGTCGTTTATGAACGGCCCCTTACTGAAAAGTACGTGCCAAAACGCATTTCCAGGTGTTTTGGAGTTTTTTGAAATTTGGGACCCCCTCTGGGCGAAACCCCCCTCGAGCCCCCAACTGAGGAAAACCCCCTACCCCCAACCCCCAGGTCGGCCCGGAGCTGTTACATGTATGTACTATGTACCTCAATGTTTGTTTGTTTGATTGTACAGACATACCTTTCTTGTTGTCTGCAAGATGGTTTGATATGTGACCATCTGACTTGGAAACTGACAATGGGAAAACAGTGAGAAATTGACTGCCACTTGATATGGATGTTCGGTTCTGAAAATTGGTTTGACTATGCAAACAATGCGTGATCTGGATTCGTATACCACATCAAACTGTCTATACAATGATGCCGATAATAGTGATTTACTCCTCAGGCAGAGTTTTAGTGTCGGTAACCCACTGACAACGGTTCGTAAACTAGCCGAGTTGTAAGTTACCTGCGCAGTGAGCCGACCTGCTGCCATGTTTGGTGTTGGTCCAGCAAATTCGGTCCATAAGGTGCCTTCAGGCTCTAAATCAAAAGATCCGCAAAACGAAGAGCGTGATATGCTAGACTTTAAGTCCATCTAAAAACAGCATTGCTCTTACTCAAGACTAAAGCTTGACTAATTGACCTTTAAGTCACTCAATGGGCTCGAAGTGACAAGAGAAGGGGTCTGAATGTCTTGTAGCTCACTAATAGGGGCCAACGGTACAGGTTCAGATATGTCTTCATCCGACAGTACTAAAGTCAAATAGATCAATCTAAAACTGACAAAAGACAGCAAAACATACGTTCTCCACTCAATCGATAAAAGTATTTGGCCTTGCTAAATCGTTTCATCGCATATCCTTTTCTCTTTAGCGAGAGATGACACCCATTGAGTGGGGAGAGGGGGTTCGGTTCAGTGGTGGCAGGGTGTTCAGAGGACTGGCTTAAATCCAATGGACCAGGCCAGGACTTTCGTTTAGCTTTGCAGGCGTTCATCTCGGCTGGCCGTATAATTTGCTTTTAGTTGCAGCACCAAAACAAGCCTAATTCAATAGCGCTTGCGACGGCAACCTTCATATGCGGCTTTAAATCGGGCCCGGCCATGCATGCTTATTCTGATTTGGGAGCTGATTTTGACAGCTGTCATTCGGGATAAAAAATTCGCCTGAAATATATTCTATTGCGTGCGCGCGTGATTTGGCCTTCCCGAAAGCGGGGAGACAACTCGATCAAGTCAATTCGCACTGTCGAGCTCTGCAAACGAAAAAATGCACCTGAAACTTTGCCCCCCCCCCCTTTGGGTGGAACTCCCTGAGGATAATTAGGGAGTTTTTGTACTATTTTATATTTTAAACCAGGGATGGTTATTTTTCGAAAACCTCGACCTGTTTTATTAACATTTTTTTTCGATTTTTTTCCAGATTCGCGGAGAAAACTCCTGATCAAGTTCTGAGTATCTTAGCCTGGTTATATGATTCGTAACGCTTTCTAGCGCCTTTCTGAATCTTCGGAATCACGAAACAGGCATGAAACAGTCTCTGACAGGCTCCATCAATACGCACTATATGCAAATTTTCTTATGACAGTTTGCCTTTTTGTCTTAGATTGCCAAATTTGGTATTTTCTATTGTTTTTATAACAGTTTTGAGTCAGTCTAGCCTATTATACATCTCAAAAGTCCATTTTAACTGGAAAATAACATAACTTAGCAATTTTTAGCCGTAAATTTTCCAATGAAAACATTCTGAGGCACCGAGAATCGAGAGATAATTATGAGCTGTGCTGAAAGCAATTTATGTGTTGCAGTAAGAATATTGTCAGAAATCGGAGCCTCGGCAGCAACAATAGCCTTTTCACAGAGCTTATTAATTGGTTTTATGGAACAGATCAGTCTCCCTACACAAACTCACAGACTGATGAGCACAGCCGAACTACCTATTCTTTTATGTATGAGCTGTTGTTTGAGTAGAGTCCATCTATTTGTGTTTGGATCGAACACCTCCACTGTTTTCTGCGCATCTGTGAATCCACCACCAACAGCAAACAGTCGAGTCCCATCTGATAGCAAACTGAAGTAATATCTGCTCTTATTCATTGATGCAATTTGAGTCCAAGTGTTGCTGACTGGGTTGTAGCGCTCACAGGAGGAGAGTCCAGTTCCACCACACACATAGACGTGGTCGTTGAGCACTGTGGCTGAGTGAGCCGTTCGTTTTGTATGCATGGAAGCGATGGCTGTCCAAGAATTTGACGTTGGAGAGTAGCTCTCCACTGTACTCAGCCTTCCTCCATTATTCTCCCCTCCGATGGCGTAGATCTGTCCCTCAACTGCCACTAATGCCAGTTCTTCTCTCTGAGTTACCATCGAGGCAGTTGAGTGCCAGTTGTTTTGGTGCAACCGCTCACACGATGACAACTGCTTCCGTCTACCTCCGTCTTTGTATCGTCCACCACAGACATAGATGATTCCACCCAGAACAGTGCCGGCATGATTCCTTCGTTGTTTTTGCATGTCAAGAGTACTGGAGAGTCGGTGGGTTGAGGGGTCAAAGGTGAGCACACTCTTCAGGCCACTGTTTCCATCATATCCTCCAATGATGTAGACAGTTCCATTCACGAACTCAGAAGTGTGGAATTGTCTGGCCTGAGGCAGTTGAACGTTGAGCAGAGAGTTTTTGTCTGGATTGTCTGGGTAATACACCTCCATCGATCTCTCTGCTTCATTATCAAAACCGCCACTGATCAGAAAGCCAAAGGGAACGGCTGAAAGAAAGAGAATGGAGGGTTGGTAGAAGACTGACTGTAAATGGAGTTAAACACGAATATTTCTAGGTACTTGCATTGCACTAATTCCATTGACCAGAGTGCAATTACTGTATCTGACTAAAAATTTAAAACGCACATGATACTAAGATTGACTGAATATAGCGAACTATGCATAAAGCAGGTTTAGCCTTAGAGGGCTTGGGACGGGAAGTTTTGGCTGTTGTCATGACACGTATATTAAATAAACGGCTAAAATTCGCAATTTTAAGCATTCGAATAGCGCTTTAACAGCTAAAACAAATATAAAATGAGAAAAAAGCTGCAAAAATCATAGATTTCCTTGAATTTCAATCAATCGCGAAAACGTCAAATTCGGTTACCGAAGGACTTTTAAGTGGATTTTAAGCTAAAATTAGTGATTTTCTGACCAAGTTCATTTGGTAAACTTCATAATGTACTAAGGGAAAGTTGTGGTTACCGAGCTAGTTAGAAAGGTCAATCCCTCACCCCTGAAGGCAGTTTAGGACGCCCCAACAACAAAATACAAGTACTATTTAATAGGGCCTCCAAATGGAGCGTGGAGCGTCAAATCGGGAAATCCTTTGCGGTGGTTATATAACCTATCGATACTTGTTTAGCCCTCCAACCTACAGGCCTCTATGCCAAACTTTCAATTTTGGGTCTGAATTCTCTGACTCGATCTGATCAGAGACTGACTCTTAACATATTTCGATAACCACTCGATCCGCAAAACAAGTTGCTTGAACACCTTCCCTTACAGCTAAGTTTGCTTTCTCGCAAAATGCATTTTAAATGTATATGTATTTTATGCTTTTCATGCAGCAAATCGAGTTTTAATTGCAAAATATACATGTTCCACCTATAACACCTGAGTGGGTTTCATAACTGATGCAAAAACGGTTCTAAATTTAGGCATTTCCGGTTTTAAGACCCGGTCTTATAAGGTGGAAAATTGCTGTAGTTGTCAGAGATTACGCTTTGATGTAGAAGGTGTAGTGGTGGTTGTTGTGGTTGTGCTTGTGGTTGTGTAATCGGGTTCACCTAAAATAAACAGTGTAGTACTAATACACAACCCAACCAATCCCAAATGACCTATGCAGTCGTTTTCGCCAGGCAAAACCGCATTCAGCGCCAAAACACTCTCTACAGTCACATCTCTGGTGTTTCTGAGCATGATCGAGAATGTGTCTTTAGAAGTGATTTTGTTTTTATTGATTCTATGAAGCTTCATGGGCTTCAACTTGTATTTCAGTCCAGACCACTCAAATGAGCCGCCCCAGCTGTCAAGCAGGTTGTTGAGGGTAGCTTTGTCTACATTATAAGTGCTGTTATCTCCAGCTTTGGTTGATTTGTTCACATTTTCTCCAAAGCCATGGGACCCAGCATAGTTGGCGCCCACTGAAAGAGTACCATATCCAACGCTTCCTCCAGCTGACTCCATGTCATGCACCGTTTTGCCATTAGCATTGTTCTCTTCATCGTACTTCTCTACTTGACGCTTGTCTACACGGAATCTTTCCGTGCCAGCCTCTGTGGTGCGATTGAAATTCTTTAGTAGTTTGGTCAGCTTGTTGGGTTTGGTCCAGCTCTTATCCCAAAATGTTGAGCGCCAAACGTCTGAAGATGCTTCTGTAACCACAAATTCAGCATCCTTCAACTTATTCATGATGAACTGGGTCAAATCGATCTGGTCTTTGACGCCAATGTAGTTTCCGGTGCTGATTTCGGTTGCCCGGACATTCTGAGACACTTCCTGACATAGCCTTCTATAGTCGCGTGAAGTTAGGTAATACTGATTAGTAGATTTGAGCTTGTTTTGAAGCTCGGTAAAGAAGTCAGTCTTTGACACTGTGCTGAAGGCGATCGCTATCTTTCTGCTCTGCACCTTCTGGGCCAGCATGCTGTAACGAATCTGAAGATAATTCAACGCCCAGGGGCCGTACTGCAGCAGCTTGACAAATCTTTCTGCAGTCTGCTTTGAGTCAGCAGTTATGTAAAAGTTGACTACTCTCTGTTGCACTTTGCTGCGTTTAGGTCCCTCAAAGCTAATATTGGTGATGAGAGGTTCACCAGACCATGACAACTGAAGACTGTTTAGATGTAGCGGCCAGAGTTGGTAGCTTTGGATTTTTCTGCCTTGTATTGTGCTTAGGAAGTACTGCAGTCTTTTCTTGTAACAGTTATTCCTCATTGTTACTGGCATTTTCACTTTGTAATGAACTGGTGTTGAGAGCACTTTCAATTTACGTGTGTCCACTTTTAACAATGGAAAATATATGAATGCATCTTTACTGGCGTTCTTGTCATAATCCCACCAGACAGGCAGGCACAAGCCATAGCGGTTGTTGCAGTATCGGATATAGGTTTTCTCCATAATCATAGAATTCTGCTCACTTACTGGAGCAGACTGTTTTGCTGGTTTCTCAGCCTTTGATAATGACTTCATTTTTGCCTATTCACAATTCCAGACTATGACTAGACTATTATCTAATATGTACTCCTCCTGCTCTGCCTCCTCTGCCTCTTTCTCCACCATGTTCTCGTCCTTATTCTCCTCCACCCCTCCTCCTCCTGCTCCTCCTTGACCTCCTCCTCCTCCTCCTCCTGCTCTGCCTGCCCCTCCTCCTCCTCCTGTGCATCCTGCTCCTCCTGCTTCTCCTGCTCCTGCTCCTGCTCCTCCTCCTCATACTGCTCCTCCTCCTCATCCTAATCATGCTCCTGCTCCTCCTGCTCCTGCTCCTCCTCCTCCTGCAGCTGCTCCTGCTCCTCCTGCTCCTTTTCCTGCTGCTCCTGCTCCTCCACCTCTTTCTCCTTGTCCTGCTCCTCCTGCTCCTCCTCCTGCTTCTGCTCCTCCTGCTCCTCCTCCTCCTCCTCCTGCTCATCCTCCTCCTCCTCCTGCAGCTGCTCCTGCTCCTCTTCCTGCTCCTCCTACTCCTCCTGCTCCTCCTCCTCCTCCTGCTCCTCCTCCTCCTGCAGCTGCTCCTGCTCCTCTTCCTGCTCCTCCTACTCCTCCTGCTCCTCCTCCTCCTCCTCCTGCTCCTCCTCCTCCTGCAGCTGCTCCTGCTCCTCTTCCTGCTCCTCCTGCTCCTTTTCCTGCTGCTCCTGCTCCTCCACCTCTTTCTCCTTATCCTGCTACTCCTGTTCCTCCTCCTGCTCTTCCTCCTGCTCCTTCTCCTCATCATTGTCACTGTCTATCAACATTATCAACATCATAGTCTGGAATTGTGAAATAATTAGGTCACTTGATTCATTGAAGCTTTCAATCCAGTAGACTTACTTTTGCTAGCTGTAAATTGCAACAACAGACACAATTGTACAATCTTCTACTGCTTGAACTAAGCTAATCTTACCTGGACACTCATGAATTCTCTCTGACAGAACAAACTTGGTTTCGCTTTTGATCTCAACTTCCCTGACTTGAATAGATGCCACCTTTAGCAGTCTGCTGAGGTGGAGTGAGTCTGTGTTCAGCCGGTAGAGGTTCATCGGTTTCAATGCAAATGTTTCTCCGCCAACTTCTATCTGTGCTTTTCCTACTTGCAATGCCTTGTTCAACTGGGTCTTGTTAAATTTGGTGTATTTTCTCCGTCCTATGTATTCTTGAAACGCTTTGGTAGCAGATTCGTTATGCTCTTTGCTGTACTTCGCTCCAACTGATAAACCCCGAAAGCCGACATCAGCTGAAATCGGTTCACTGCAGAGAAGCCAATAGTGATGTAAGGCTATGAAATTTGAATTTCAATTATGGATAGAGTTCTTAATTTCAATTAAACTAAATTTAATTAATGGAAATTGTTTTCCATTAATTTCAATTATAATTGCAATTTCAATTAAATTACGGAACCGCAGAAAATTTCAATTATGCATTTTTTCAATTGTTTTTCCATTTTTTATAAATTGTTGTGTTTTTGCTGTTAAACCCAGGACTTCAAAAAATTTCCATGTAAAATATAATAATAAAAGTTTATTGCACTTGTTAGTAACAGAACATGTTTATAGAATGGCGACCAGGACAAAATAGAAGCTCCAGTGCAAAGCAGTTTGCTGGCAGTGCCTTTACGCAAACCGCCATCCTCGATTACTAATTGATATTTTGCCTTTAAATACGCCTACCGAATGAGCAGCCACCTGATCTTCCGTTAACAGATTCCAATTGTTAACTAATCTAGTTGCAAAGGAATGCTTCTTTACGTTGATACTACTCTGCACTTTCATCATCTCGCGATTTTCGCTGTTTAAGCTCAAAGAAATCGCTATGGTTCAATTCAATTAATCTATCTTTTCTCTTGTAGCATAGCATTAAATCTGTTTTTACACTTCGATTTTCTAACGTTTCGAGTTCCAGTATTGTAATATGCTCTAAAGGTCTCTCAAACCAGCCGCATCTATAAAATAATCTCTGTGTAAAATATCTTTGTACTTTTTCAATGGCATCAACATCTTAAAAAAGATAGGGATTCCAAATAGCTGATCCTGATTCAACTATAGGACGAACATAAATTTTATATGCCCTCATTAAGATATCTCTCTGTCGTGTACGAAACACTCTAAAAATTAAGGCTGACATTTTGAAAAATGAAAAAGGATGGAGCTACCTGGTTGGGCTAGTGAAATGCACACACCTACAGCAAATGGGGAGGGTTAGTTGTTAACAGAGGCTACCAGACATTGTGTATCATCCTGCTGCCTAGCAGTTGGTCGCTTCTAGTTTTAAAGAACAAAAAGTTACTAGAACAACAACAAAACGGCACTGTTCTGTTACATCTGTTAAGTTGGTATCAGTTGTAGGACTAGGAGGAACTAACCTGAAACAGCTGTCCCATGTGATTTGAATTTGTCGTGGGTTTCTGAATTATCAGATAATTTGCTCATGTCTTTCTCATCGGCATAATATTCTCCATTTGATTTGTTACTAAACAGCACACTGTCACGCAAGAACTTTGTTGTTTTGTCAGGCTTTAGGTATGTTGTATCCCAAAATGTGGACTTCCACCTGTGATCGTTGAAAGTTTTTATCACCTCCTTATCTTGCTTTAGGAGTTCTTCCAATATCTGAGAGTGCATTTTTTCAATAGAATGCATTGAACGCTGTGCTTACCGATGTACTGTTGATCGGGTATACCCATACCCATACCCGAAACTGGGTATTTTTGAGCAAAATTACCCGAAATTGGGTATACCCATACCCGGGTACTTTTTGAAATACCCATACCCGGGTATACCCGATTTTTGAAAAAATACCAGGTATTTGAATGGGTATTTTTAGAAAAAATCGCGCAAACACACGTCAATTTTCTGTCAAACTCTGCAAAAATTCTCTCAAGGAAGTGTTTAGAAATAGAAATACAGTTTTTGCCATGCATCAAACAGTCACTTTACTGTTTCGAAATGGTTGGTTATCCATCTAATTTGTTTCAAGAATTGTATAACTAAGCATTTTGGCGTTTTTTTAAATTGTATGCATAAAACACTATGAAAACATCTTACTGAAAAATGTTTGCGGTCTCAGAAAAGAACGCCCTGGGTTCTTATGCACCTCAATCTCTCACTGCAAAATTCACAGTACATACTGTATACATGACATCATACATGTAACAGGGGGGTCTGGGGGTCTGCCCCCCACCGGACTTAGGCCAGACCCCCGGATGGGACCCCCTCCCCCGAGACGATTTTCCCGACCCCCCTCCGATTTTCTGGCAAGTAATTTTTTGAGTAAATTTTTGCGATTTAAGACACAAAAATTGCCAAAATCGCCCATAAAGCAGCACTTTTTAGCTGTATTTCAGCTAAAACTAGCGATTTTTGCCGAATTTTAGCCGAAAAATTGCGATTTTTTCGATTTTTGAGCGTTTTTTTAGTGCCCAACCCCCTCCAAAATTTCGGCTCAGTTCCTCCTGCCGGCGCCAGACCCCCAACCCCCGTCCCCCTTCGGCGGATCACCTGTATAAAACATGGTATTTGTCTGCTGAAGCTGAAGTTACAAATGTACGTACAGTACATAAAAAGTCTTTTGCGCGCATACAGTAAGTGTTTTGCCTCTCGTTTACTTACAAACAATAGAAAACGGGCTTCTATTTTTGTGCTCCCTTTGAGGATAAGTACAGTTGTAAGGCTAAGGAATATAATTAGAACGTTTCTATGTTGGTCTTGATGTTGAGGGAAGTATTTACAACAAGCTGAAATTTTTGCACAACTATGGTGATGGTGGGTGACCCAGAGTCAGAAAGTACTATTAGAAATTATACTCCAGGAAGCTGATTCATTTTTTGCCAATGTTAATCTACCAAAGGATTCGAAAATTCACAACTGTTCTAGTAACTGTGAAGTAAAATTGCTACACTGATGAGCGCATAACAGTTGTGCAAAAAAGCAGCTTAAAAAACTATTTTTGCAAAACCAACTACAATTTGGCATTTTTAGGGAATATTTATTTATTTATGCGATTTTAATAAAAAATACCCGATTTATACCCGATACCCGGGTATTTTTAAAATACCTACCCATACCCATACCCGGGTATGGGTATTTTAAAAAATACCTACCCATACCCATACCCAATTCAGAATCAAATACCCATAGCAACAGTATACCGATGCAATTGAAAGACTAGCTTCACCATCCACATAATTATTCTGTGTTGTTTGAGAAGCTCTCACATTAGTGGTGGCCTCTTTTACAATTTGGTTCATGTCATTGCCAGCCATATATACTTCTTTTGTCTTAGGTAACTGCATGTTTACTTTAGCCATTGTCTTAGTGTTGACCACGCTGTTCGTTTCAACACTTATGGTTCTCATGCTAGCACTTCCCACTTTGCCTGAGTACTTCAGCTTCAAGTCATTGAAGACCAGGTCCTTAGCATCGTTCTCATAGATGTATGTAAGGAACGATTTAGCTGCACTCTTGTTGTGTGCCCAGAGTTCGAACCAGACTTTTTTACTCTGAGCTATTTGGGGCAACACACGTTCCGGCAGCCTCACTTGTGCACTAAACATAGAGCCTTCTTCCATAGCCAGTGTAAGCTGGGGCATTATGTAGGGTCCCACTTGATGAGCTTTAACTTTATAGCCAAGAACTTTCTCAAGATGTTGCTGGACTTTCTTCAAAAAGCATTCATCATAGAATTTGACTTGAAATTGAATTGAGTGGATGTCCACTTCTTTGAGATGAGTGTAAGTGATGGTGTTAGTGAGCACCTCAAGCAAAGGCATCACGTAGAATCTGAGCCGGTCTGTCTGCTTCAGGGTCAAGTAGTGTTCGTTGTCTTTGTGGGGGTAAATTTCTCGACTGTTCCCTTCCGCATCTTCATAGACAGCCACTGCATCGTGGGTGGAGACCCCAGTGTGCAGTATATCATACTTCGGTTCAGTGGTGCTGCCTTCTGCAACTGAGACTGAGTTTAATTTGGTGTCAAACATCAAGCTATTTTATCAATTATTACCAAATCTGTACTATGATTGAAGTGATTGAACTTGAACTGTTTCCACATTTGGCCACCCACATATTTTCTAATTACCCTGACTTTTAAAGCACATTTTAAGCTAACAATTAGTCATTCCTGAGCCCAGTTCTATGTGTATCCATGTACAACTTGTATTTTCCGGCTGGGGAGGGGTCTAACTGTCTGGGAGCAGGGGAGCTTTAGCCTTTTTTTAGCTAGAGGGTAGCCGACCAAACCAACCGGATACTTGTATGCATCTGTCTATTTCTCGTCAGCTGAATGAGGAAAGATTGCAGACCTGACAGTCTGTTATTTGCATGTATTGTACATTTGTAATCGTACCTACCTACAAAGTAGGTTGAGGCTATTACAAAGATGAGGGTGACAGACTGATGCAACATGTTGCTAGCAAGCAACACCAGACAATGCTTTAATGAATGCAGCAGTGTCTCATTTCAGATACAGAGAACTAGAAATTATGCAAATTTCCTTCAGCTATTGCATTCTGAAACCGTTTAACAGCATTTTAAGCAACCTGTTGGTGACTGCGCTATTGATGATTCACTAGCTGGTACAGACAAACAAATAATATCAGTAGTCATACAAAGGGCTAGACAATCAGTATCCCAAATGATCCGGGATTGAAGGTCATAAAGACCAAAGATTAACACATGTAAGTGAGAAGTACAGAGATACAGAGA